>JADRCH010000176.1:3866246-4061861 GCA_019843965.1 Rhynchomys soricoides
CTCAATCTATGTCCCTGTCCACTGTTAGTGTTAAAGAGGACATTGTCCTCAATCTATGTCCCTGTCCACTGTTAGTGTTAAAGAGGACTTTCTAGGAACAGGATCTTACAAGAGATGAAACCAAGATGAACTGTGCACTTAGAACTTGTGCTTATATATATGCAGTGAAATCACTCTACAGAAAGGCAAATATTCATATTCTTGGTCTAAAATTATTAGCATGTCTCAATTGTACAAATTTTAGCGTATAATCAAGTAATAGTTATAAATGATACTCTTTCTCCATCATATATTTAGTTTTAACCCAAAAGTTCATTGAAACTTTTTATAAAAGTAATACCATAGCATGGAAAGAAAGGGAGTGATTTTCTCATTTTTAATGCTTGAATGCAATCATTTTAAGTGACTTATAAACTTAAAATTCTTGGTCTCGGGAAGACTGCATGAGAGAACCGAAGATGGTATGGACTTGGAGATAAAGTTAGCTTTGTGGTCAATAGAAAAGTTTTCAGTTTTAAACTTGGAAAGTGGCAGTGATCTGTTCCTCTTCCATGTTTATATCAAAAGTTTTCACTAAACATCAGAAATAATGCAGAAAGGAAGAACTGCATATAAAGTACGCTCTGTTGTCAGCACTCTTCCTGGTTAGTCAGTGAAAGCAAAGGTGCATCATCACTTCTTAGAAGCACAGTGCTGTGTTTGCTCCTGTACGGTGATGCTGGTATTTACAACAAAGGCAGGTATTCTGTCACCTACCTGTTATCACATCTTGTTAAATATGTACTTCTGCTCTATGAGATATTTGTTTCTAACTTTTTAAAGAAAGATAACTTGTAAAGACTAAAAGAAACTATTTTTATTTACCTTTATGACCTTTAGTTTATTTTGAACTAGCAATATGTAAATGGCAGAAGGAATTTTAAAATCTGTATATCAGGAATTTTGCCTGCCATTCAGCTGTGGTTAATTACTCCTTTCTTTTCTTCCCATATCTCATTTTTTCCCAGATGTTGAGAGGAAACATGCAATATCTGTCTTCCTAGCTCTGGCTTATATTATAAAGACTATCTTAACCATTTAAAACCTTATTAATTATAAGGAAGTATATTTTAACTTTTTGCACATAGTTCTATTGATAATGTGTATCATTGTGATCTGAACAACCAGAGAATATTTTACATTGAATAAAAATTTGTAAAATAAGAAAAGTAAAAAGAAAAAAGAAAAATGAATAAGCATTTTTAAAAAACAAATCAGCAAGTGATTGAGAGCATATAGCATGCTAATAATGTCACTGTCATGTGTCAGCAATTTTGTTGATATAAAATTTACAAATATGTGAAAAGATGATATTTTCTTTCAAAGAATGCATAATGAGAGCAATATTTGTGAACTATTTCAACCTGGTACAATATCAGTAAAGGGTATTCTAGGATGCTAGCTTGTGAAGGCATTCTTACAGTGTGTAACCATCAGCAAAATCTTCATGGTGATGATGTATTTAAACTATAACCTTTGGCATACATAAAAGGTTCTCTGATAGGAAGCTCATTTTAATAACGGTGGAGGCAGTGCTGACTTTATGTTAGAAAGACATTGACTCTCTTTATCACTGGTTAAAGGTGTGAATTATCTGACTTAATGCTTCTAAACTGCAGTGTCCTTATCTTATGAATAAAAGTCATGATACTCACCTATCAAGGTTGTTAGAAACAACAGACATGTTGGAGTAGGCTCCAGTATGTAATAGCTGTATTTAGGAGGGGGTCTAGATTCAAGGTTGAGTCTCATATTAACATGAAAGGAAAAGGAGAGAATCAAATATTCCAAGAGACTCCAAGAAATGTCATGAGATGAGTGGAAGATGGAAAGAATGCGGCAGTGGGATGAAGCCCATTGATGAAAAGGGGGTCCTTGAAACCCAGGCCTTAGAGCTGAGGGACAGAAATATGGAGGATCTGAGTAAAGAAGAAGGGCACTGCTAGTCAGTAGAGCACACGGAATAACACCATATTAAAAATACTTATTATTGGGATTCAAACTCAAATCCCTTATAATAATCTAAGTATGAAAATAAAATAACAATATGGAGTTGATACAGTCAAGAAACAATGATCTTAAGATATGTATGATTAATTAATTATATACTTTCAAAATTAGTTACAACAATGATTCATGTTCAGCGGAGATTCTTTAAGAATCATTCATCCCTGGAACACATTGAAAACCTCTAATGTATGTCAACAATTCCTCTAAGGATAGGAAGAATGGGGATTAAATATGAATAGGCACATGGAGAGGGCAGCATCATGCTTCCTGCAGTGTGCCATAGCTGCTTCTATCATTACAAATATGTTTCCTGGTCAGAGAATAGATGCAGACAACTTTAGTATTTTTATAACTTCAGGATCTCAAGCATGAAATGCTGCCATAGCTTCCACTTATACAAGTTACAGATATGCAATGGATAGAGGTGGGATACCCACAGAGAGGGAGTCTATAAACCTTGGAAGATGATACGTAATAGCTTTGAATCCTCACATAGTAACCATGTGGAAAAGGGTCTGGGACATTAGAGAAGAGAAAATGAAAATGTTATCCAAGAAGACTGAGAATGGAAAAGATGGGAACCTTGACGGACCTACTTCCTGGAAAAGTAAAAACTGAATGTGAAACAGGAAGTGCTTCAGCAGGAAACCAAGCACTAAATACTCCTAGTTGCCCCCCCCCCAAAAGGTGAAGAGGCAAGATGACAGGAAAAGGGCTGTTATGCTTGATAAATAGAGCTGCCATTCTGTGACCTTTGAGAAGATGCTTTCAGAAGACTAGTGAGAGCAGAAACTACTACAGTTGTCAGCAAGGGAATTCACCCATTAAAACTGAGTACGGAAAGCTTTGTTTCTTAAGTGTACAGCAAGGGAAAACAGTTAGAATCCCACATTGAAAAAAAGTGTGAAATATTTTTATTTTTATTTTTTTTTTGTTAGGAGGGAAAATTTAGGAAGAGGGGTAGTATTAAATCTATAGAGAAAAATATTAGTTAGAGGTAGTGTCCCAGACCCAAGAACTACTGTAGTCTATACTAGAAGTGAATGAAATTACTTTAATTAAAAGGAAGAAAAATTCCCCTGAGCTTGAAGAACATCATAACAGAATAGATTAGTATGGGAATGTGTGTGTGTGGAGGGGGGTTCTTTGTTTAGAGTTCCTTTTTCATGCTTGTTAATGGCAGAATCTAGGACAGACTTCATTCTCAATACATAGAGGATAACAACTAAAGAGAATATCAGACAGTGTTTACCAAACTCTGTCACTAATCAAATCTGGCTTTCTTTAGGAAACCTGTTTATGCCAAAGTAATTGAAACTAAAACAACTACACAAGATGACTAAGTATCCAATACTACTGGAATAGTAGATATTATTTATATATTGATAGTGAATGCAAGTAGGATATGTATTTTACTAGGTAATTTATGAATAGTTAATCATTACATTCGGGAGACACCTACAGTAACTGAAAATAATAAATGATTAAAAAGACATATTATATTGTGCATCTTAAAATGATACTTCAGCATTGAACTTTTGCTAATGGCATGGGGAAATATTCCTAAAAAATACAGAGACTCAGTTGTAGAAATGAGTTTTTATATTCAAACGTTCAACTTGACAATTTCTATGGATATGTATGGGTATCTCCCAAATCCATGAAAGATGAATTGTCTGTGTAATATATCAAGAGGTGGGATCTTTACAGGTGTATGATGTTAATGTCCTTATAAATGGAATGTCAGAATTTACCTTGTTCCTTCTGTCATCTGAATAGATAGCACAAGGTTTTTTGTTTGTTTCTTTGTTTGGGTTGTTTTGCTTTGTTTGAACCAGAATGCCATCAACAGATATTTAATATGCCAGTCAGTGAGCACCTTGAACTGGGACTTACTTACCAATTTTCACAAATGTAACAAATATCCTTTTGTTGTTTCTAACACACTCAGTCTATAAGGTTGTTAAAACAGTCCAAACAGAGTAACATATTGGCTGGAGTTAATCCCAATAAAATATACTTAATCTTTGTCAAGAGATTTTTAACTTAAGTATTATTATCACCAAACAAAAACAGGAATTCTGATATGTGAAATGATATAAATATAAATTTGCTTGATTTGGTAAGAATTTCAAAATTTATACACATATCAATCAACATATTAAAATATATGCCTTTAAAATACACACACACACACACATACACACACACACACACACACACACATACACACACACACACACACACACAATTGGTTCCTTGCGAAATATATTTTAGAAAATGTGATGGTTTCAAATCAAATAGAAACTTTTTCACAGAGGAATTTGCCAAAAGAAGAAGCACCAATGTGTTTATTAAGAAAATAATATTCATATGAAAGCTTAAGTGTTCTATAATCACATCAATAAATTCTGTATGTAGCTCAGCTTGTTAAAATCAAAAACAGCATTCCTTCCGTGTCCTTTTTCTTTTGTTCTGTATTTCTGTAAATGACAATCAGGATTCAGAATCACTTTCACTAATTTAAATTTCTCTGAGTCCTTTTCCCCTTCTTTATTTTTAGAACTCATAATTTACATAGGCACCCCATTCTGTATTCTCCAATGTGTCCTCAAATTTGCTTTCTACTTTTCTGGATTATGCTTCTAGCACTTGGTCATCTTTTTTTGAGAAAAAATATGAAACCATTAACTAATCATTCCTGTATTTCTGTTTAAAGATCTATCACCAGTCTGGAATAGTTGTTTTTTTTTTTTAAATGGTATCTCTTACAAGTGATATGCTAGTTTACTATAATCTACTACCTCTGCATTCCATCTCTCCAAACATGCTTTGTCTCATATATGCACATAACACACACACCACATACACACACATGCACACATACAAACACACACACACATACAAGAGAGAAAGAAAGAGCAAAACAGTCAAAAAAAGTAAAATAAAACTCACAAAAATTCCATGAGTAATGTTCACATTTTATGAACACAGAAGAAAATACTAACTGTTCAGAAAGAATATCCAATATATATATATATAATACTTTTGCTTATTTTTCATGACTATAGTTTTATTACATTTTCCTTTCCCTCTCAAACTTTTACACTCTCCAATATATCCCTCCTTGCTCTCTTTCAAGTTTATGGCTTCTTTTCCATCAATTATTATTTTATGTATAGATGTATTTGTGGTACATTATATTCCCAAATACAAGCTGTTAAGTCCATAAAATGTTACTTGTGTGTATGTCCTCATGGATGATTGTTTTACATCCGAAAACCAATTAATGTGCTCTTCCCTGGGTAGGGGATGTGCTCTTTGGCTCCCAGCTCTCTCAGTTACCTCTAGGTTTCTGTGACAGCTTGAGGTCTACTGGGCTTTGCCATCAGGCAACTTCACATGTTCCTTGGTGCTCTACTTGTTTAGCTCACATTTGGGCAATAATGCTGGCAAGACTTTACCAGTAGAGCCTCTGATGTTACTAGGAGATATAATCTCATAGAGAAGTCTCCAGTCCTTTGGCTTTACATACTTTCTGCCCCCTCTACCACAATGTTTCTTGAGCAGTAGGTATGGGAGAGTTAGTAGTGGTGTTCACTGGAACTGGGCTCCACAACTCTGCATATTAATTGGTTGTAGTTTTCTGTAGGGTTCTCCCATCTATTCCAAAGAGAAGTTTCCTTGAAAGCATGATGATTTTATTTATTTGTTGCCATGGATAATAAAGATGAATGTGTATAGATTGTTAGAGATTTATGCTGCTTTAATTTAGTGAATTAGTGGTTATTTATTGCTCCAGTACCATGACCCACTATCACTGACTTTTTAGCTTGATTTCCAGTACTATGAATGGTATTCCTATTGTTGACCAGATATCAAAGTCCATCCTAGAGTTATTATGTTATGCTGATCATTGTTGTGATTCAAAGGCATCACAGCTAGAAGGGTCAGTTGGTCGCTTTTCTTCTTTGGAAGCTTTGCATGGCTCACTCTGATAACATGAAGCTAGTCCTCAGGGAGTCATTTCCAGCTCATGGGCCTCTGGGACTTGTTTCTCCTGTGTATAGTGTCTTCAGCAATAGAAATTTACCTTCAACCTCTTGGAGGTAGCCAAGGGTAACAGCAATAGGCTGTATGTTTGGGAAGTTTCTTAGACAGCCCTGGCCAACAACTCAAAGGAGAGCTTCAGAAAATGGGTAAGCAACAGACATTCAACAGAATGCACAGCTCTAGCCTATGGTAGGAAACAGTGGAGTAAACAAGGAGCCACCAAGATTTCAACATTGCTAAGCATCAAAGATGAAGTAGACTAAAAAAAATGAAATTGAGTCTTGCAAGAGATCCTCAGCAGTGTACTCAGCCTCAGATACCCAAGGATTGTGTTCTTTTTCTTAAATCAAATGGGAAGAATCAAATGCTGCTAAGAAAACCAAGATCAGTTTAAATAATGTTTTGCATTTTCTCATTCTGATGGTACATAAAATTTAGAATAAAACAGATAACAATGTATTAAGGAAATCACATTTTACACAGACTCATAGACTATTATTTAGAGATACTGTAAAATTTTTATAGACCATTTGTAGGGTAAGGTCAGAAGGAGATTGTAGATAAAATATAAACATTTCCATATATGGGCATAGAAAAGACTACTGAGCGAAGACTAGGATCACTTCCAGAACTCTGTATTGGGACAATTTGTGGTTATCAACATTACATAGAAATTACAGATCTCTCTATCAAATAATTTTGACTGCTTAATCCTGCATATGTCAAGTTTTCACTATGTGTAAACTGATATAGGGACATAAAAACAGATACATAAACTCTGTCCTTGTAGTTTATAATATATATATATATATATGGAGAGAGAGAGAGAGAGAGAGAGAGAGAGAGAGAGAGAGAGAGAGAGAATAGTGACATCCTAAAGCATAGATTTCTGTGTAACATGCACGGAAGTACATTTATGAAGAAGATAGGAAAAGAACACAATAAATCTGGAATATCTGATCCCAAATATGCTGGCTAAGATTACAAGAGAATTACATTTTTTTTCACAGAGCATGTGAAGAGGGAAAACAGCAAGGAGTGAGTGAATAACCAGGAAGGATATAATGATTTAGGAAAGATTCAAAGAAGAGTTGGACCATAAAAGGACTTTAAATATACAAAGAAGGGGAGTAAGGCAGAACGTCTTTAAAGTTAATGATATAGATTTTAAATTCTGGAGGAAATCATTTTAAAATGTTAAATGTAGTAGAAACTGACTGCAAGATAATGACCACAAGACATTCATTGAAATGCAGAAATTGGAGTCATTGATAATATTAGAACAAGTTCCTTGAGCTGAATAAGAAGATATGAAATTATCAGGCAGAAGAGAACTAATAGTTTTAAGTGGTTCTTGATCAATCCAAACAGAAATAAGGACAATTCTTTTCAACTACGTAAGACTATAGTTTGTTTAAATGCCAGTGATGTCACTTTTAATTGAAAGATATTTTATTAAGTTCACATCCTTTTAATAGGGAAGCATATGGTTCAACTAGGATTATGAACTACTACCTTTGTTGTGAACAAGATGAATATTCTATAGTATCAAAAACTTAATTGGGCCTTTACATTTCAAATAATGCCATGCTTAGAATTGTAGTTTTCATTACTGATACTAGAATTTTTAGGTTAAGCAAATTTGATAAAAGCTTTTGAAGTCTATGTAGGATATCAGGTTGTAATAAAGAAACAAAATAATTTTTATTTAAATTAGTGTTTCCCCAAGTTATTACATCATGGTTCATCTTTTAGTGTAAAGACAGTGTTAAGTTGAACACATTGTGAGAAATGACATCTTATAACTCATTTTCTAAGAGATTTGGAGAGATAGTTGAACAATATAATTATTGCAATTTAATTTGTAAAGCATGTATCTAAATGATGAAGACTGGAGCAATAATCACACTGGATTACAACCAAAAAAAAAAGCATGTATCATAATTTCAAGTTCCCAAACTGCAATTTTTATTGGTCATTTTATTTATTATCATTTCAAATGTTGTCCCCATTCCCAGTCTCCCCTTAGCACATCTCCAACCCATTCTCCCTCCCCTTTGCCTCTAAGAGGTTGTTCCCCACACCCACTCCTGCTTCACCCCTCTAGCATCCCCCTATTCTGGGGCATTAAGCCTTCACTGGATCAAGGGCCTTCCCTCCCATTGACTCCAGATAAGGAAATCCTCTGCTACATATGTATCTGGAGCCATGGACCTATCTATGTATACTCTTTGGTTGGAGGTTTAGGCCCTGGGATCACTGGGGGATCCCATTAGTTGATATTATTGTTCTTCTGATGGGGTTGCAATACCCTTCAGTTCCTTCAGTCCTTCCCCTAAATCTTCCATTGGGGTCCCTCAGCTCATTCTAATGTTTGGCTGTGGGTATCTGCTTCTGCATTAGTCAGGTGCTGGCAGAGCCTCTCAGAAGATAGCTATACTAGGCTCCTGTCAACAAGCACTTCTTGGCATCAGCAATAGTTTGTGTTTGTTGTCTGCAGGTGGGATGAATTCCAAGGTGGGGCCATTCCTGGATGGTCTTTCCTTCCGTCTCTGCTCTATTTTTGTCCCTGCATTTCCTTTAGACAGGAACAATTCTGGGTTAAAAAGTTTGAGGTGAGTGGGTAGCCCCAACCCTCAACTGGAGGCCATGCCTATCTACTGGAGGTGGTCTCTACAGGTTAGATCTTCCTTCTGTTGGGTATTTTGGCTAATGTCATCCCTGTTGGATCTTGGGAACCTCTCACTTTCTTGGTGTCTGGGACTTTCTAATGGTTCCCCCTGTTTCCCACTCCCCCACTGCTAAATATTTATATTCATTTTCCTGACCATCTGAACTTCTCTCTCTTCCCATACATGATCCTGCTTCCTCATTTTCCCTCCCCCTCTTCACTCTCTTCCAGGTCTCTCCCTCCCTTTATATCTGGTGATTATTTTGTTCCCCATTCTACCTGAAGACCTTCCTCAATGGAAGGATGGATGGATACCAAAAATATGATACATTTACACAGTGGAGTACTAACTAGCTATTAAAAATGATGACTTCATGAAATTTACAGGCAAATGTATGGAGTTAGAAAATATCAACATGAGTGAAGTAACCCAGAACAAAAAGAACACACATGGTCTGTACTCACTGATAAGTGGATATTAAGACAAAAGCTTAGAATACCCACAATGCAACACACAGACCATTTGAAGCTTAACAAGAAGGAAGACAAAAGGTTGAATGCTTCAATCCTACTTAAAAGGCCAAACTACAATTTTTAAGTTTTATGCAATATTAATTTGTGAGAATTACAAAAGGTCAACTGTTTAACACAGTGCATTAAAAACTATTTTCCCCATTTTCAACTCATTTTATAGGCTAATTAAGTGTGGCATAGTAGAGATTGTTTGGATAAACAGTAAACTTTAGGTAAAAGTAAACTAACTTGCTATTTAAGAAGTTGATGGTTTGCTATTCTATACTGAGAAAAAAAAGCTTCATAAACACACCAGCTTTCTAAAAAATACCATTTCTAGTCCAAAGGTTTCTGATTCCAGACAAACTTGTATGTTGCTAAGAGACACTTCAGATTTAATAAGAAAGAAATTTTACATCTAGAATTTTAGGTATCTAAGGCAATTCGAAGTAAATGCAACTTCCCTTCCGTACTCTAGTCTGCCTCACACTTTCAAATGATTTTCATACTCTTTTTTGATATTCTCTGAACGTTCTTTTAACATGATAACTAGAGCATGACATTTCAAATGAATCTCATCTTTGTATGACTGAGACTGAATGTATATATGTGTTTGGTTTCTGTTGATAAATAAGTGTGAGAAACTGATGGTCTTGGAAGAGTAAAGTGCTTAAGACATTATTACAGGCTGACAGTGCTTGTAGGAGATACAGATGAGAATGTAAATAAGCATGATATTCTACCAATGTGAACCCTTGTCTTTATTTTTATAAATGATTCTAAAAAGTTCCTCTAATATATTGCATTTAATCCTTGATTAAAATATTTCTTGTTAATTATTTTTAGCATCATCTGCAGTTCAGTGAAGAGTAAATCACAGTATTGTGTCCCAACTTTTAGGCTAATATCCACTTATCAGTGAGTACATACTGTGTTTGTTCTTTTGTGACTGAGTTAACTTACTCAGCAAGATATTTTCGAATTTCATCTATTTGCCTGCAAATTTCATGAAGTCTTTGTTTTTAATAACTGCTTAGTATTTCATTGTCTAAATGTACCACATTTTCTGTATCCATTTCTCTGTTGAGGGACATCTGGGTTGTTTCCATCTTCTAGCTATTATAAATATGGCTGCTATGAACATAGTGGAGCATGTGTCTTTATTACACATTGGAGCATCTTCTGGGTATAGCCCAGAAGTTCAGAATACCCAAGATTCAATTCACAGACCATATGAAGCCTAAGAAGAAGGAAGACCAAAATGTGGATGCTTCAGTGTTTCTTAGAAGGGTAAACAAAATACTCACAGGAGGAAATATGGAGACAAAGTGTGGAGCAGAGACTGAAGGAAAGGCCATCCAGAGACTGTTTCACTTGGGGATACATCCTGTATACAGCCACCAAACCTGGACATTATTGTGGATGCTGGGAAGTGCTTGCTGATGGAAGCATAATAAGCTATCTCCTGAGAGGCTCAGACAGAGCCTGACAAATACAGGGGCAGATGCTCGCAGCCAACCATTGGACTGAGCATGGGGTCCCAGATGGAAAAGATAGAGAAGGGACTGAAGGAACTAAGGGGGTTTGCAGCCCCATGGAGGGAGCAACAGTGTCAACTGGCCAGACCCCCCAGAGCTCCCAGAGACTAGACCACCAACTAAAGAATACACATGGAGAAACCCACGGTGCTGGCTGCATATGTGGCAGAAGAGGGCCTTGTTGGCCATCAGTGGGAGGAGAGGCCCTTGGGCCTGAAGGTATTAGATGCCCCAGTATAGGGGAATGCTAGGGTGGGAAGGCAGGAGTGCATGGGTGGGTGAGGGAGCACCCTCATAGAGGCAGTGGGAGAGAGGATAGGATAGGGTGTTTCCAAAGGGGAGACCAGGAAAGGAGAAAATGTTTGAAATGTAAATAAAGTAAATATCCAAAAGAAGAAGAAAAAAGTGTCACCATAGTGGATATAAGGCAAAGTACTAGGCCATATCTGCAGTTGTGAAAAACTGTACGATGGGTATTCACTAAAGAATTCCACAGAAACTTTCTGTAGAACAGTACAATCTCAAGAAACTTAAATAACAGGCATCTAAACAATTTGACTCAGTGCTTGTACAGTGTAAAAGAAAAGACATATCAGCTTCAGGCTTTAGTTAAAATATTTTCTACTGTTATCTTACCATTCTGTCCAATATTACTGCTTTTAATAACAGTGGACATATGAATCACATTTTCATATCATATCTACCACAGCACATTTCTATTTCTCATAACAGATAAAAATTACTTTAAGAATTCTGTTTTAATTTTTATTGTTTGCATGTGTATACATATATTTATAAATATAACCCATTTAGTACATATAATTACATGAATAAATATTTTATAGCTGACAGTTTGACACTGGACAACAGGTAGTGAAAACAAGAGGCCATGAATTTGAAAAAGAGAGGAGAGGAGCATATGAGAAAGCTTGGAGGAAGGAAAGAGAACGGACCAATATAATTAAACTATAACCTCAAAAAACCAAAACAAAACCAGAAAACAAACAAACAAAAAACAAAAAACAAGCAAACAAAGAATTGAGTTCTAGGCCACATGTAGTGGTACGTACCTTTAGTTGTATGACTTGGAAGGCAGAGTCATGTGAATCTCTGTGAGTTCAAAGACAGCTTGGGTTACAATGAGTTCCAGGCTAACAAGGACTAAACAAAATAAACAAGAAGAAAGGAGGAGGAAGAGGTGGAAGAGGAAGAGGAGGAAGTGGTAGAGGAGGAGGAGAAGGAGGAGGAGGAGGAGGAGGAGGAGGAGGAGGAGGAGGAAGGAAGAAGAAGAAGAAGAAGAAGAAGAAGAAGAAGAAGAAGAAGAAGAAGGAGAAGAAATAATTCCATTTTACCTTCATTTTACTTATTAAAGGCCATTCTGACCACATGGATCTCCTGAGAAAAAGAATCAGTTTTCACAGGATTATTTTTCCCTGAATTCCATCAATAATAAATAATACAATTTCCTGCTATTTCTCCAAAAATGTTCTTTTGATTTTAAATTAATGGTGATTTATTGTTTTACCCCAGTAACATTTGGAATTCTAGTAGATTTTAAAAACAAAGCCCCCACTGTGTGATAGTACTTCCATGGGGAATGTAAAGCACAGGAGTTGCCCAAATTCACATATGAATCAGAAAACTTGCTTTGCTTAAGTGTAGCAGATATTGTATCGTGTATTGCAGTTTATAGCATATATTTATTCTTCCTCTATTATAGTTATTTAAAATATTGAGGAATATTAAAATGAAAGTAAACGAGTAAAAGTGCTTTCTCATAGGTTGTAATAAGATTCCAAATGGACTGAAACGTGGATTGCTCTTTCAATATATATGGTGTGCAATTTAGGTATTAATCTTCAAGCCAATTTAAATGACAGATTGCTTGTTAGACTTTCCCTTTCAGCCAAGATGGATATCTCAACAGAGCCAACTTCTGCTGTATTTTTAAATGCTGTGGGCATAGATTTGAACAGAGCCAGTCCTTTTCCAAATGAGGTGTGTTTATGTGACCTTACATTTAAAACAAGCTTCCACAGCAGAAAATCTATCCAGGACTGAGTAAGCAGACTCCGTAAACATCAGTAAGCCCAGGAGGAATAAGTGTGCACCACTTCATGTTGGTTTTTATCTGACTGTGTCCCCCTAGTAGACAACACTCTGTTTAGCTTCATATTAATTCACTTTTAAAGATTATATATATTATCAATGTATCTTTCTTTCAATTGTAAATATTTATTAATTCTTAACTGGTAATAGTAATAAGTATGGTTACGTGGTTAATAGAATCATTGGGTGTTTGTGTAAAATACCAGTAAAATAAATTACTGTATTTAATTCCCTCATCTACCTAGTCCTCTTATGTAGAACATGGTTATATTTGTTTTCCTGTGATGTACTGTTTGCTTGGAACAATGTCTTCAGGCTCCATCTAAATTCTCATAAAAGACAAAATAATAATAACTTCCTTCTTTTTGAAAGCTTTATAGTATTCTACTGTGTTCTTTGGTCAAGTTTTCATTATCCATTGACCTTTCTGTGGACACCTATTTGGTTGCATATCAAGGGATTTTCGTGAATAGTGTTGGAAATAGAATGTATAATGTTCAAACATGAGTGATATTATTCTGCTCAACATGAACATGTCAGTTCCTAGGAATATATACCCACAAATGGGATCACTGTATCATAGGCTAATTCTACTTTTAGATTTTTGAGTAATTTTCATATTATATTCTAATATGTTTATATTAACTTATATTTTGACTGACAGGGACTGATGGAATTCCCCTTTCTTCATACCCTCCCCAAAGAGTCAGTATCCATGTTTTTTAAATGACATCATTTTAACAAGTACGGGGGGATATCTCATTGTTCAGTACTAATTAGCATTTCTGAACAGATAGAAACAACAATTTTTCATACTTTTTTGACCATTTTTATCTCTCATTTTGAAAATATTGGTTCAAACACTTTGCTTACTTTTTATACATACACTTATTACTGTTTTTTTTTTTACATCCCAAATGCAGTTTCTCCTCCCAGTTCCTTCCCCATCTCCATCTACTCCTTGTTTCTATTCAGAAAATGGCAGGCTCCCCATGGATATCAACCAAACATGACACATCAAGTTTCAGTAAGACTAAGCACCATCCCTCATACTGTGCTGGATAAGGTCTGGCCAGCCCATGTTCTTTCTACCTAGTTGCAATCCTCCTCTGCTCCTCCAATCCTTCTGCCAGTTCCCCCCAACCAGGGTCCCTGAGCTCAGTCTGATGGTTGGCTCCAAGTATATACATACGTATTGGTCAGTTGCTGGCTGAACCTCCCAAGGATCAGTCATACCAGGCTCCTGCAGCAAGTGCCTCTTGGTAAGGGCAACAGTGTTGGGTTTGATGTCTGCTGACAGGATGGATCCCCAGGTGAGGCAGTCCTCGGATGGCCCATCCTTCAATCTCTGCTCCATATTTTGTCCCTGTTCTTCCTTTGGACAGGAACTTTTCTGAATTAAAACTTTTGAGATGTATGTATGGCTCTATCCCATGACTGGGGGCCATGCCTACCTACTGGAGGTGGTCTCTACAGGCTCTATATCCTCTTCTCTGCTAAAATTATCCTGCTGGGTCCTGGGAGCCTCTCGTTTCCCTGGCATCTGGGACCCTCCAGTAGGTATCCCCAGTTCCTCATCCCACCCTGCGACATATTTCTATTCGATTTCCTGACCCTCTGTACCTATCCCCTGTTCCCTCCAGTACCTGATATTGACCCCCTATTTCTTTCCCCTCCTCTCTTCCTTAACTCGATAAAGAAGCAACAAAACAAGAGGCTGTTTCTTGGCATTTTATTTTTTTAGCATTATTCATTTATACCCAATAAACGGAGAGCTTTTTCTATGGCTCTTAATTAAGCTTTGTTTGCTTACAATTACAATTAAGAGACATAAATGAAAAATATATGTGGTTGTGTGCTAAATTAATGCTATTAGCAACTTCAACCATGGTTATTGAAGAATGGTTATCAATATGCATTGGGTAAATTTGGAAGGTTTTCGATAACATTCATTTGCTTATTTTTGAATTTATATAGTTTTACATAAGTACTATATTGTTTTATTTCTATCTCAGGTACTCCTACCTCCAGCTTCCACTTCTACTCTGTCAACTCACTCTCATCTTATGACCTCTTCTTTTATTATTGTTATGTATACATTACATAGACATAGATCTATATATGTATATATAAATACATCTTACTGAGTCCACACAATGTTGCTTATACACATGTGTGTTTAGGGATGACAGTTTTGGTAACCTGTCAGGAAGCTCATCCCTGGAGAATGATTCTATCCATCTCAGCAGTCATGGATTGCCATTTAGGGGAGGGGCCTTGTGAGATTTCCCACATTTATATTGGAGATTAACTGGTATTAATTAGCATGTTATTATGCAGGTCTTCTGTAGTGACTTTGTTATTAAATTGCATGGCTGTAACTCCTTGTCATATATAGAAGAAACTATATAATTGCTGAAGCCCTGGACTTCTGGCACTATAATCTAGAAGACACTATCTTATTCGATTTCCTGTTCACCTGGATCCATCTTTTACTCAAAGGAAAACTTTTTATGATGGGTATGACAAAGATGGAAGTTTAGAATGGCGTTGGGAATTATACTGATGATGAATGTGGTAACTGTTTGTTCTCTACCAGGGTCCATTACCTCACCAGCCATGCATAGCTGGCTAGGTTTACAGTGCCAGGGATGAGTGGCATGTGTTGATTTATTATACTATTATTATCATTAATTATTTAATCTTTTCTACAGTCCAGTTCTTATCCTGCTCCTGGTCTATCCTCTGACTGTTCTTCATCCCATTCCTCCTTCCCTGTCTCCAAGAGGATTTCTCAATCCCTCCATCCCCACCCTACTAGACCTCCTCACTCCCTGGGGCCTCACGTCTCTTGATAGTTAGGTGCATCTTTTGTCACTGAGGCCAGAACAGGTAGTCCTCTGCTGTACATGTGTTTGGGACCTCATATCAACGAGTATATGCTGCATGGTTGGTGGCTCCATGTCTGAGAGATCTTGAGGGTCCAGGTCAGTTGAGACTGCTGGTCTTTCTATGGGGTCACCCTCCTCCTCAGCTTCTAACTTTTCCCTAATTCAACCACAGGGGTCTCTGGCTTCTGTCCATTAGTTGGGTGTAAGTATCTGCATCTGACTCCTTCAGCTGCTTGTTGGGTCTCTCAGAGGGCAGTCATGCTAGGCTTCTGTCTGTAAATACATCATAGCATCAGAAATATTATCAGACTTTGGAGTTGTCCCTTGAGATGGGTCACAACTTGGGCTGATCACTAGACCTCCTTTTCCTCAGTTCTTCTCTATTTTTGTCCCTCTAGTTCATTTAGACAGGAACAATTCTGGGTCAGAGATTTTGACTGTGGGATGGCAACCCTATCCCTCCACTTGATGCAGTCTTTCTAATGGAAGTGGACTCTACAAGTTCCCTCTCCCCACTGTTGGGCCTTTCATCTAAGTTCCCTCCCTTTGAGTGCTGAGTGTCTCTTACCTCCAAGGATTCTGGTACATTCTAGAGAGCCCCCCACCTCCTACCTCCTAAGCTTGCCTGTTTCCATTCTTTCTGCTGGCCCTCAGGGCTTCACTCCTGTCTCCCCACTCGCAATGCCTAATCATGTTCTCCTTTTCCACACTCTGTCCCCTCTTCCACCTAGGCCCCTTCTTCCCTCTGCCCTCTGTGATTGATTTCTTCTCTTTCCCAAGTGGGATTGGGGCATCCACACTTGGGCCCATCTGCTTGGTAATCTTCCTGAGTTCTGTGGATTGTAAACTGGTTATTCTGTACATTTTACATGCATATCCTTTTGGGTCTGAGTTACCTCACACAGGATGGTATTTTCTAGTCCCATCCGTTTGTCTGAAAAACTCATGATCTCCTCATTCTTAAAGCATTCCATTGTGGGACTAGTGGGTTGTTTCTAGATTCTGATTATCACAAATAAAGCCTCTTTGAACAAAGTGGAACAAATGTGCCTGTCTCATGGTGGGACATCTTTTGGGTATATGACCAAGAGTAGTATAGCTGGGTCTTCAGGTATCTGTTGATTAACCCTGATATGTAACTGTTACTACTGCATCCTTACTTTTAACAGAAAAATAATCATCATATGTTAGCTCTTACATGTGGCTTCTAGCTCCAAATCTATTTATGGACATAGAATCTGCAGTAACCAAAAATACCAGGAAGGTAAAAAGTGAAACAGGGTAGGGATAAAAGGAGCTTTAGCAGGGACTGATATTTACACTCAGGGGCTGGGAAGGCAGAAATGGGCAATTCTGGAGGGAAATTTATCTATCGATGGGAGTTACTCGGAAGCTGAGGGAGAAAAGATGGAGAGATAAAAAATTAAACAGGAATGATTGGGAAAAGATGTAGAAAAACATATTTTATGTTAACTTTGAAAGACTATATATATATATATATATATGCATGCATGTGTGCCTTAGTTTCTAGTGCTGCCACTAAACACCATGACCAAAAAAAAACAAAATGGGGAAGAGTTTAGTTAATAGTGATGTGTTTGTGTGTCAACTTGACATGGTGTCAGTTGTACTAACTAGTTTTGTGTTTCAACTTGACACAAGCAAGCTAGATTCATTAGAGAGGATGGGGCCTCAGTTGAGGAAATGACTCATGAGATCCAGCTGCAAGGCATGTTCTCAATTAGTAGGAAGGCCCCGGCCCATTGTGGGTGGTGCCATCCCTGGGCTGATGGACCTGGGTTTTATGAGAAAGCAAGCAGAGCAAGCCATGTGAAGGAAACCATTATGCAGCACCCTCAATGACCTCTCCATCAAGAGACTCCTCAAATGGACAGTCTGCTGCCATTGCCACTGGCTGCCTCACAGCCTTGAAAGGAAAACACAAGTCCTGGAGACAAAGCACTTTGAGACACAGTACTTAGAGGATTTGACTTGGAACTGACAGGGAACAGTTCTAACCATGCCACCTGGGACTAGTTCGAATAGCACCCAAATGGGCTAAGCAAACTGACCATGGAGGAAAGACATTAAAATTCCTCTTCTGCTGTAAAGTCTACAGACCACCAGAGTAACACAGAAATTTTAACTTATGCTCTTTCCTTCAAATGTTTCTATTGTTGGAGAACTACTGCCTTATGGATTTCTTTCTCCAGTAAACATTTACACATTTCTTTTACATTGTAGCCTAAACATCGACCTCATCTGATGCATTTTTGCCTGTGATTTTATTAGTAGATTTTTACTTGATCATTGATATTTTAATTGAATACATAAGATCATCAAATCAGGGATATAAACAACCTATGTGATATCTACATTTTACTGGTGAGAATTCATCATTAGGACATCCTTTTGCTCTTCTCAGTGCTCAACTAGTGATTAGCATCAAACTACAAATGTATATAAATATATCCTTATCAAGAAACAGTATATCATGACCCAGCAAGAAAGCTGTTAATACCCCCTTGAGATAACTGTTTAAAATTGATTATTTATCAGGACTGTCTGATAAAGCTTCTAAATGAAAATTTTGGGGGACCGTATTAAGCATATGTGGGGTGAAAAGAGTTACCTAGACAAAGTCGTTGGGCTGGAAACTGCACTTGGAAATCCTTACCAATGGACCTGGACTGACAGGGCTTCACTACAAACACACAGACACTTGGCATAAACATTTGGCACAACTTGGATGTTTGATAAATATGTATTTTTTATTATAAAAACAAAAAGAAATCTATTCCAGATGATTCCTAAATCTCTTACTATGTGTTGTTAAATTTATAAGATTGTACTCCTATTGTATTGAGCTATTCTCTCATTTAACTTTAAATTCACGTATTTAATAATACTTTCTATATTACATTCTTGAATTTGATAATACTCTAATTGTGTTAGAATTGCCTGTATTGTCTTGATTTTTTTTTTAACAGTTCCACATCGGGGGTTTCTTGGAAGAGGTAGGGGGAAGGTGGCAGCAAGAAGAGAAGGGGAAAGAAGAGAGCTATTGCCTTAAAATTTAAATTCTATAAACCCAATTTTTGGATATTTGTTTCTTTTCTTTAAACCAAGTAAAAACAATTACTTGAATTATGTGTATAGTAAATAAACTTATGAACATTTAATTTCCTATTTCTACATAGAACTTTACCTTTTTACTTTCAAATTCAAGTTTAAACAATTCAATAAAAGATAAACATTAGGCATTGTAGAATGGATTCTGTATTTATCATATTTAAGCTGATCAGCAAGTGTGAGATCAATATAGAACATGGAATTGCTACATTAACAGTTTAAGGTATTATCCAAAATATTTTTAGTGCTTTAAAACCATAGATGGGTGGGATTTAATGATGTAAAAGCTGATGATATAGACTGTCTAACCTTCTACAGAAGTCTGCTAATCCTTATACTAGGTGCTCAGCCTTAATAAACACACACCTATCTATACACAGTGTTTCCAAGTCAGCAGAAATCACTGAAGTCAGATAACATGTTAATAAATCTAACAACAATTTAATATCATTGAATTCTTTTTCTAGCACCATGCTTGGTTAAAAAAAAATTTTTTTAAATTAATGGGTGTTAAAATTAAATGTGGTGTGCTTTTCCCCTTAACTTTATATAAAAAGTTAACACTTGCCCAAGAGTCGGTGAGCATCCTAATGTTATTACTTAGTGTGATTACACTAAGAGTTATATAATGTAAATGAATCATCAATTAGTATCTTCATCATAAGCAATAAATAAAAATGTTATAGGAGCTCAGTTAAGAAGGTTAACAGAAGTCTATATTGTTTTGTTTTTATTTTTTGATATATCTGGCAATCTAAGATACTGAATAATAACAATTCAGTAAGCATTACACTAAAATCTTTACTTTTTTCAATTTCTCATAGGCAGAGATATAAAGCCTAAACCACCACGTATGTTATGAGCATGTCCAATTAGTGAATAAATATTAAGTGCATGGCTTTTACATATCTCTCTGAGCCCATTTTAAATATTTTGCTGAAAGCTAGCTGATTGCTTTCCTAATATATGTATATTATCCAACTATATTTTGGACACTATGCTGTGATGAAATTTTCCTTTATTCCTTTATTCACTGGAAACACAACATTTTGTAAGACTGTTACTAAAAGTTATTGCTTGCTTTTTCATGTTTTATTTTTTTTCAAAATAATTAATATTGTGATTGAGAGATCAGGGCTTTTCCCCTGTATCTCTTACTTCGACATAACCACAAGGGAAATATAGTTGGTTAAAACATGACAGATTAAAATATAATTGATGGTGTAACCATTATTACTTATATTTTTAGAGCCACAACTAAAAAAAGAAGAGAAGTCAGGTATGTATTTTAATTTATAAGCTTATGCATGCATTCTGTATTCATTATGAATAATAGCACATCTCTTTGAAATGTTATAGTAAATATTATCCAAAGCAACAACACTCTTTTATAGAAAAGTTTACTATGGTGCTATTTTTAAAGAGAAACTCTTTCTGACTTTGTTATAGTCCTAGGGTATCCATTTATACATCAAAAATGTACTCAGATAATTACAAAGACATATTTATTTGTTGAAGAAAAATATAAAACAATAATGTAATGCATCCAAGATACCAATTTTTAGAAAAATCATTAGTATGTATGAAAACTACAAGAAGTTTCTGTGGTTCAAACAGTCTGTTCTCTGAATTTTAGACACACAGACTTCCTATTAGGTAAATATCTGTGTTCATACCTACCCTCCTGAGTTAGAAGAACACCTCCATAATTGGTAGTATGCAGCAGAAACATTTTTTTTATAAGAGCACATAGCCTCTGATTATGAAAACAGTTAAAATGTTGGTTCATTCTTGCCAAATGCATTCATGCTGTAGAATTGCTGCCACTAAAATATCACAAACTGGATAATTTTTAAACATTGTATTTATTCTTTTTTTTACACTCTAGATTTTGATTGTTTTTTAAATGTGTATTTACTCCTTTACTAAAAATATCCATCCTTGCCTTTTTGAACTACTAATGCTTACCAGTACTCTTGCTGTGCTTTTCTTTCTTTCTTTCTTTCTTTCTTTCTTTCTTTCTTTCTTTCTTTCTTTCTTTCTTCCTGTCTATCATTCTTTCTTTTTCTCCCCCTCCCCTGCACAGACTAACTTCAGTCTCCATTGTTACATGGCCATCTCCTTCTTGAGCATCTTTGTCTCAGTTGCTTGCCTCTTTAGAATACCCTTCACAGTTAATGAGGGACTTACCTACACCACCTTTGTTGTATCCTGGCTAATACCATCTGCAGGAAGTATATTTCAAAGTAGGATAACATTTTCAGGTCTTAGAGATTGGAACTTGAACATACTTTTTTTTCTTTTTTTTTGAGCACACACTTGATTCTATTATAGCCTGTCCTTTATCCTGCCAAAATCCATGTCTTTCCTACGTGTAAATATATTGATACCATACCTACAATGTCAAATCTTAATTACTATAGCATCTACTACATTTCTACCTGTTAATTTCACTTACATTTAATTTCACTCAATTACAATTTCAGATGTCAATGTCATTGTTTACGTGATCTACATCAGCTTTGGGGAAAGAAAAAAATCATATAAGTATTCTTTACCCATGTACCTCTGAGACCAAATAAAATAAGACAGCCATTCTCATATCAAGTGGAAAAATTAGAAATAAGGATGTGTTTCATAAACAAGTTTTCAATCCTGGTTAGGATCAAGTCTTAAGAATATTCTCGCTCTTGCCTCTCTTGTTCTTGCCTTTCTCCCTTTGCTCCCCCTCTCTCCCAATTCCCTTCCCCCTCTCTCCACATGGTCATGGCCGGCCTCCGCTCCTCTACTTTCTCCCTCTCTCTCTCTTTCTCTGCCTCTACTCCCCTCTTAGCTCCCCTCCTCATGCCCCAAATAAACTCTATTCTATACAAAAAAAAATAAAAAAATAAAAAAGAAGATTCTCTCTGGATCTGTCCTTTGTCTTCTAGGCTTGATGGGATAGTGGCCCTACCCTTTCTACAGAAGAATGTAACACACTTTTTAGTCATCTCTTCGTTTTATCTTGTCTCTGTCCCATTAGTGGTGTTATATTTTCTTTCTGGCTTTTTTTTTTTTTTAGTCAAAATTTCATTTATTCATATCTTGGATTCGAAGTATTCCTCAGTGACATCCTTGGTCTAATATTCTTTCACATAGCCTTAACACAACTGCAGCCAACCACTTTCTGTGGCTTCCCCTCTCGATCAATTTTACAAAAGCCTAACCATTCCCCTAGTTTCCTGTTGTCATCAACCTTAATCAGGTTGATTTGGTGCTTGGCACACAGTGCATCCACCAGATTGACACAAATGAGCTCATCACAGTTGGATGCAAGCACATAGAGATAGGCTTGGTGCCTGTGTGCCAATGCTAGGCCATTGTGAATGAGGGCAGTCTTCAGCACATCTCAGGCCACGGTGGTGGATTATGGGTAATGCTGAATCTTGAATGCACTCAAGCCTCCGCCTCCATGCAACCCGGCAGCAGCTGCAGAAAAAAGCATGTTACCATTTTCTTATTTAAAATTCTTAATAGTTTGATTCATTTTACGTTCAATATGCAATGATAATCATTGATAAAGATAAAATAGCCAACAGCTATTTTCTGGACCATATTATATAGAGAGAATTTTGTGTCCTGTGTGGAAGAATCACCTGACAATAAAAAACTGATGGCCTATTAGCTGGGGCAGGAAACAGGTTATGGGAATTCAGGTATGGAGGGAGTAATTCTGGGATAGTGTCAGGCATGGAAAGATATTCACCCTAAACTCTGAGGAGACAAAGGCATGAAACTAAGGAGAGGTAACCAGCTATGTGGTACTCTAGAATAGAATAGAATAGAGTAGAATAGAATAGAATAGAATAGAATAGAATAGAATAGAATAGAATAGAATAGAATAGAAAAATAGAAAAAATTAACTACGTTATGAGCTAATCCCAAATGAGCCAAAGCTTGTGGCCTAGGCATTTATTCATAAATAATAACTCTCAAAGTTGTTATTTCAGGAACGGAGTATAGGTGGAAAAGCCCATAGTTAGATTTCTTTTATTTTTTTGGAGAGGCGACTGGCTGGATCGAGCTCTTTGTCCAGCTACAGAGTTAGCCCTGTCCCTAACATCATTTAAGTATTGGATGGAACTTTTTCAAATTACCATGGGATGGTTCTGTTTTCCTTAACAATTATTTCTAATAGTTTTTCATGTTTAATTTTAAGGGACAGATAATTATCAATCTACACATGTCTTCAGCATTTTCTTGGAAATAATTTCCTAATAAAA
This sequence comes from Rhynchomys soricoides, assembly GCA_019843965.1. Lineage (NCBI taxonomy): Eukaryota > Metazoa > Chordata > Mammalia > Rodentia > Muridae > Rhynchomys > Rhynchomys soricoides. The sequence continues at coordinate 3,889,465 of JADRCH010000176.1, forward strand.
ATTCAAGTAATTTACTTACACTTTGGCTTTTCCAATCTACAGAAGTAAACAATTTAGCTAAATTCTCTTGACTTTTAAGTAATACACTCTTCTCCAAAGACAATATGCATTCTCTTTCCTCCACTGTCCAATAGCATGCCACATTTTCTAATGAGGCAAAGCAAGAGTCTCCTTTAGTATCTCTGTTCCAAGCAGCATGTTGTTTAAATTTACAGCTGTAAATTTGCTTTAGTTTGGATGTGTTCTTTCAAAGCCCTGGCATTATCAGTATGACAGGATTAGGACATGGCCACAAAGTGGTAAATAAACACTGAAGTTTCTTGTTTCAAGAATGAGATCAAAGCTCTTATGTAGTTTCTGCTTGCATGCTTGCTCTAACTCTACCTCTGTCGTGCAGTGACACAAGACCTCTCCTCTCCAGAGGATGCAGCAGCAAGACACCATGTTAGACTGTGCCAGCAACTGGCTCTTCTCTTGGACTTTACTCACGCCAATACTGTGAAAAAGTGGCTTTCTTTCCATATAAAACGACCACTGTGTGATTGTCTGCTATTCCAGGAAGACAAACCCCCTCAAAACAGCAACCACCAACACCATCACCAACACCAGTACCAACACCACCACCAACAAAACCCAAGGAAACAGATTTTGTATAGATCTCTTCGAAGCCAGAAGAGGAGGGTCAGATGAAACTAGGAAGTTGAAGATAATACAAGGAATCATAGGCAGATGTAGCATACTTGTTTACTGAGACACTTGTACATGATAAATTATTTCTGAATTCTCTACAGAACTGTCTTAAGTGTCAGTAGTAAGCAAGTATTAGTATCTTCAAGGCAATGTAGGCTCTTATCAAGTATTTCCAATAATATCTCCCCGGTATGTATTCCACAGACTACTTCCAAATTTTTACTTGTTACAGCAAAGCAGTATTCCACAACCTAATGCAATCTGTGAGTTTCTATGCATGGAATAAGATAGTTCAGACTGTTTCTTAAAGCAACATGTCTATTCTACCATAGTTCTGCAAGCTGAACAACACTACTTTTCCAAGCTTAGCAGAAATGTCTTCCTTGCCTCTTCCTTTAATGGTTACCAGAAGTTTATGAATTCTTTGGGATTTAAATTTAAATTTAAATTTGGGCTCATGATGTCAATTTCTACCGCCATTGTCAAGTATCCACTTTCTCCCTCTCTGTCTCTTAAGAGGATTCACTCTATCCTAACAAGTTTGCATCTCATCTTAATTAATTATATCTGCATTAACCCACTTTCTAAGTAATATCACTTCACAGGTATTGATGCTAAAGACTCAACCTGTCTTTAGGGGATATGTACAAGCCATAATATGCCTGAATTACCCAGCTATCTGTTAGATTTGAAACAATTTATTCCAATTTTGTTGTTGAAGTGATTTGTCTAATGCTATTTTGGAACTATTTTTTATACATAGTTTGAAACTATGGAGACAATTTAGATTTAAATCAACTCTCTAGTGTCTGTTCACCTGAGGCACGTTTTAAAAACAGCAGCTTAATGACGAACAAGTATATAGTGAGTTTTTAACCACTGTGTTTAATAACCCTCCTTTAATGAAGCAACACAGAATGGATTATTAGCAAAACTCTTCATTTTCATGGAGATAAATGAAATGGAAATGATAAATTTTTGCTTTAGTTTATGTTTTAGAATTATTTTTCCTGTTTTTTTCCCTTTCTCTTTTCAGAACCACAAGTGAAAAAGGAAGCAAAACTAGGTGACAATCTTTTATTTTCTTCCTTTAATTTATTTATTCATTCATTTTACATCCTCATCACTGCCCCTCCTCTAGTACCCAGGTCACAGAGTCCCTACCATTCTCCCTCCCATAATTCTCTGAGGGGGTGCGGCCCATTGGTTTTTCCCCAACCCTGGTGCATCAAGTCTCTGTAAGGTTAAGAGCATCCTTTCCCACTGAGGCCAGAGAAACAGCTCATTTGGGCAAAGGATTATACAGATGGGCAAAAGGTTTAGAAACAGCACCCACTCCAGTTGTTGGAGGAGCCACATGGAGACTGAGCTACACATCTGCTACTTATGTGCCTGGGGCCTCAGTCCTCCCGTGTATGCACTTCAGTTAGTGGCTCAGTATCTGAGAACCCTGAAGTGTCCAGGTCACTTGATTCTGTTGGTCTTCCTGTGGAGTTCCTATCCCTTTGGGGCCCACAATCCTTTCCCTGACTTTTCCATAAGAGTCCTGAACTCAGTCCAATGTTTGGCTGTGGGTTTCTACATCTGTTTTAGTCAGCTGCTGAGTAGAGCCTCTCAGAGGACAGTTATGCTAGGCTTCTGCCTGCAAGCATAACAGAGTATCATTAATAGAGCTGCCTTGTCTGGCCAAGCGGGGGAGTTTGTGCCTAACCCTGCAGAGACCCTCTCAGAAGAGAAGGGGAGAAGGGATGGGAGGAGAGTAGACTAAGAGTGGGCAGTGTTTTGGTTGTAAATAAATAAATTATAAAAATTGTGTCAAGGATTGGTGCTTGCCCAAATATGTACCTCCCTCATGCTGGAATTGAAAATATTATTGGCTACCCACATAATTAAATTTTCTCAGTTCCTTGTGATTTTTTTCTTTCTATTGTCCAATCACATTTCATCATGCTCAAGTGAAATCTAGACTTCCAGTTGGCAAGATATATCTAATAGATTATGGCTTTATATCTGTGGTTATCATCCTACCTAATACTGTGACATTTTAAAACAGTTCGTCATGTTGTGGTGACTGTAACAATAAGATTATTTTGTTGCTACTTTATAACTGTAATTTTTCTAATCTTATGAATAGTAATGTAAATATCTCATATGCAACCCCCAAAAGAGTCATGACTCCCAGGTTGAGGACCACTGCTTTATGCTAAATTTGGTAATGAAGCCAGAAGTTAGAATTTATTTTTCTGTGTGTTTTGAAATCAAATGTTATCCTTGTCACTTTGTTAATTAATTTTCATCAATAATCACCATAGTCACAAGTTCACAAAATCATGGGCTATTTGGGTGTGAGGAGAGCAATGGCTGGACCCCAGGAATATTTTTGTGAAGTATTGATTAAGCACACCACTGTTACTTTCATCATTATGGACGCATACAGCTTAGCAAGTGCTATCCTCAATACAGTAGTTATGGTTCAAAAGGCCAAATCCATACAATTTGTTTTTTAATATTTTTAAGCTAACAAATGTTGGACTAAAATTCTACAGTGTCATAATAGAGTAATTCTATTAAGAAATCATAAAGTATTGTTTTAAAATAGTGTGTTTATCAGGCAACTGATTAAGCTCTTTTCCTTTCAGCATCATCTGAGAAAGGCCAAACACGCAGTATGTACATAGGTTTATGTTTTAATGTTCAAATCATTTTATTAACCAGTAATGTTGACCAAAAAGCTGAATAACCTCCTTTAATTTACATCATGATTAGGTCCTCCTTGTGGTACCAACTAGTTGTTACTGACCTGAGGCAGGTTTATAAAAACCCTCAAGCCCTATGGAAGGCATTCCTTCATTATGAGAAGTGAGATAGTAAAATCTTTCCTTATTAACCTAATTTAAAATTCCAAATCTAGATATATCTCTAGCTTTGTCACACTGCTCCACTCCTCACTAGAGTTTACCTTACAGCCAGTCATAACTTGTATCTGGATGCTTTTGTAAGTAATATTTGCATGAAACAGAGCATATAAATGTCCATATACCCTTTTATGGTATATTTCCTGGTGATTTTTGTTTGTTTATTAGAGGTTAAGTATTGCTTACCAGACTTTAATATTAAATTTTAGACTACATTTATTTCTTTAGAGAGAGGTGAGGTAGAGACAGAGACAGAGAGTGGATATGCATATACTCATGCCAAGGTTAGCACACTGAGGTCAGTGGACAACTTTTTGGAATTGACTCACTCCTTCTGTCCTATGGGTTATGAGGAACAAGTGTAGGCTTGATGGTGAGTAAACACACATATTACTGGTCCAGCAATACAAAGAGAGCTAGTGTTACATAATACCACTTAGAACTTATATTAGTTGTTTTAAAATAGTGTGTTTATCAGGCAACTGATGAAGCTCTTTTCCTTTCAGCATCATCAGAGAAAGGTCAAACACGCAGTATGTACATAGGTTTATTTTTTAATATTCAAATATAATCTCTTTAGAAAACATTTTTCATTTCCAAAATTGTAAAGTTTAATCTCCCTTCAATACTTATGCTTTACAAAAAAGTCTGTGATTTGAAAATTATAGATTACATGTAAATAAAAAGTTTTATACTACTAATTTTCCAAAACAAAACCTTTGAGACTTTAATATGAGACTGGAAAGCCCTGAAGTTTTAAAATATTTTATTCCTATTGTCACATTTGTTAATTTTTTTCACATTTGTTATTTTCAATTGCATAAATCATTGGTCTACGTCATAGAGAATACTCATTGTGTAATATATTAGAAAACTTTAAAATATCTGAAACATCTTTGTTATTACTTTCAGAACAGAACATCACCAGACCAGAGCAAGTTATTCCTCATGGTAAACCAGGTATTTCTTGCTGGGAGCCTCCCGGTCCAGAAAGTGTAATGGCGAGGGCACAGAGTAGGACTCTGGTCATGGCTTTAAAGTCTGAGTGTCTCAGGATGTTCTAGCTCTACAACTGTACTGAAATGCTGATGATTACTTCTAAAAAGTTCTAAAAACTTTCTTGCTTTTTCTGAGGGTAAAAGACTGATGGCTTAGGATACACCTGTATCCTAACAGAAGAGGATTAAGCAATCTGGCCTTTGTTCTTTTTTCTTTTTTGGAATGAAATAAAATTTTAGTCTTTGGATGGGGAAGGAAGTAGAAGGGGAACACACAGGATATTAGTTAAGACACAGTTTACTACATTAAAAAATTCCCTTTTGTAAATGTTAATAGTGTAATCCATTTTAAGTACTTAATTAAAATGACACATTTTAGGAAGTTGTACTTGGATACCAAATGTAAGTCTCTGATGTTCTTGGAAATTTTTTATTGGATATTTTCTTTATTTACATTTTAAATGTTATCCCTTTTCTCAGTAACTCCCCCAAACACCTATCCCACAACCCCTACCCCTGATTCTATGAGAGTGTTCCCCCACCCAGACACCCACTCCTGCCCTCGAATTCCCATATAAGTCGAATTCCCATCAAGTCTTCACAGGACCAAGGGCCTCTTTTCCTGTTGATGCCCAACAAAGCCATCCTCTGCTACATATGAGGCTGGAGCCATGGGTCCCTCCTCGTGTACTCTTGTTGGAGGTTTAGTTCTGGGGAAGTCTAGTTGTTTAATATTGTTGTACTTCCTATGGTGTGGCAAACCTCTTCAGCTCCTTCAGTACGTTCTCTTCTCAATTGAGGACACCATGATCAATCCAATGGTTGACTGTGAGCATCTACCTCTGTACTTGTCAGGCTCTGGCAGAGCCTCTCAGGAGATAGCTATATCAGGCTCCTGTTAGCAAGCATTTCCTGGCATCCACAAGAGAGTCTGGGCTTGGTGACTGTATACAGGATGGATCCCCAGGCTGGGCAGTCTCTGGATGGTCTTTCCTTCAGTTTCTGCTCTATACTTCGTGTCCATAATTGCTCCTGTGAGTATTTTGTTCCCCTTTCTAAGAAGGACCAAAGCACCCACACTTTGGTCTTCCTTCTTCTCAAGCTTCATGTGGTCTGTGAATTGTATCTTAGGTATTCCAAGATTTTGGGCTAATATCCACTTATCATTGAGCATACCATGTGTGTTCTTTTGTGATTAGGTTACCTCACTCAAGATGATATTTTCTAGTTCCATCCATTTGCCTAAGAATTTCATGAATTCATTGTTTTTAATAGCTGAGTAGTATTCCATTGTGTAAATGAACCACATTTTCTAAATCCATTCCTCTGTTAAACATCTGGGTTCTTTCCAGCTTGTGGCTATTATAAATAAGGCTGCTATGAACATAGAGGATCGTGTGTCCTTGTTATATGTTGGAGAATCTTTTGGGTATATACTCAGGATTGGGATAGCTGGGTCCTCAGGTAACATTATGTCCAATTTTCTGAGGAACTGCCAGACTGATTTCCAGAGTGGTTGTACTAGCTTGCCATCCCACCAGCAATGGAGGAGTGCTCGTCTTTCTCCATATCTTTGCCAGCATCTGCTGTCACCTGAGTTTTTGCTCTTAGCCATTCTGACTGGTGTGAGGTGGAATCTCGGGTTGTTTCAATTTACATTTCCCTGATGACTAAGGATGTTGAACAATTCCTTAGGTGCTTCTGAGCCATTCGGGATTCCTCAGTTGAGAATTCTGTATTTAGCTCTGCACTCCATTTTTAACAGGATTATTTGATTCTTTGGAGTCTAACTTCTTGAGTTCTTTGTATATATTGGATATTAGCCCTCTATCAGGTGTAGGATTGGTGAAGATCTTTTCTCAATATGTTGGTTGCTGTTTTCTCCTGTTGACAGTGTCTTTTGCCTTACAGAAGCTTTGCAATTTTATGAGGTCCCATTTGTTAATTCTTGCCCTTAGAGCATAAGCCATTGCTGTTCTGTTCAGGAAATTTTTCCCTGTGCCCATGTGTTTGAGGCTCTTCCCCACTTTCTCGTCTATTAGTTTCAGTGTACCTGGTTTTATGTGGAGGTCCTTGATCCACTTGGACTTGAGCTGTGTACAAGGAGATAAGAATGGGTGCATTTGCATTCTTTTACATGCTGACATCCAGTTGAACCAGCACCATTTGTTGAAAATGCTGTGTTTTTTCCACTGGATGGTATAAGCTCCTTTGTCAAATATCAAGTGACCATAGGTATCTGGGTTCATTTCTGGGTCTTCAGTTCTTTTCCATTGATCTACCTGCCTGTCTCTGTACAAATACCACAGTTTTTATCACTAGTGCTCTGTAATACAGCTTGAGATCAGGGAAGGTGATTACCCCAGAAGTTCTCTTATTGTTGAGAATAGTTTTTGCTCTCCTGGGATTTTTGTTATTCCAAATGAATTGGTAAATTGCTCTTTCTAACTCTATTGAGAATTGAGTTGGAATTTTCATGGGGATTGTATTGAATCTATAGATTGTTTTCTGCAAGATGGCCATTTTTACTATATTAATCCTGTCATCCAGGAGAATGGGAGATCTATCTTCTGAGATCTTCTTTGATTTCTTTCTTCAGAGACTTGAAGTGCTTATCATATAGATGTTTTACTTACTTGGTTAGAGTCACACCAAGTTATTTCATATTACTTGTGACTATTGTGTAGGGTGTCATTTCCTTTCTCATCCTGTTTATCCTTTGAGTAGAGGAAGGCTACTGATTTGTTTGAGTTAATTTTATATCAAGCAACTTTGCTGAAGTTGTTTATCAGGTTTAGGAGTTCTCTGATGAAATTTTTGCGGTCACTTAAATATATGATCATATCGTCTGTAAATAGTGATATTTTGTCTACTTCCTTTCCAATTTGTTTCCCTTTGACCTCCTTTTGTTGTCTAATTGTTCTAGCTACAACTTCAAGTACTCTATTGAATAGATAGGGAGAGAGAAGGCAGCTTTGCCTAGTCCCTGATTTTAATAGGATTGCTTCAAGTTTCTCTCCATTTAATTTGATGTTGGCTTCTGGTTTGCTCTATACTGCTTTTACTATGTTTAGGTATGGACCTCAAATTCCTGATTTTTCCAAGACTTTCACAATGACAGGGTCTTAAATTTTGTCAAATGCTTTTTCAGCAGCTAATGAAATTTGTTTATATAGTGGTTTACTTTGATAGATTTCTGGATATTGAACCATTCCTGCATGCCTGAGATGAAGCCTACTTGATCATGATGGATGATCATTTTGATCTGTTCTTAGATTCAGTTTGCCAGAATTTTGTTGAGTATTTTTGCATAGATGTTCATAAGAAAATTGGTCTGTAGTTCTCTTTCTTTTTTGGATCTTTGTGTGGTTTAGGTATGAGCATAATTGTGGCTTAATAGAACAAATTTGGTAGTGTTCCTTCTGTTTCTATTTTGTGGAATAGTTTGAAAAGTATTGATTTTAGGTCTTCTTTGAAGGTCTGATAGAATTCTCCACTAAACCCATCTGATTTTTTTTTTTTTTTGCTTGGGAGATTTTTAATGACTGTTTCTATTTTTTTAGGGGTTATAGGACTGTTTATATGGTTTATCTGATCCTGATTTAACTTTGGCACCTGGTATCTGTCTAGAATATTGTACTTTCATCCAGAATTTCGAATTTTATGGAGTATAGGCTTTTTTAGTAGGATCTGATGATTTTTTTTAATTTCCTCAGTTTCTGTTGTTTTGCCTCCCTTTTCATTTCTGATTTTATTAATTTGGATACTGCCTCTGTGCCCTCTAGTTAGTCTGGCTAAGGGTATATCTATCTATTTGATTTTCTCAAAGAACCAGATCTTGGTTTTGTTGATTCTTTATAGAGTTCATTTTGTTTCTACTTGGTTGATTCCAGCCCCGAGTTTGATTATTTTCTCCTGTCTTCTCCACGTTTCAGGTGTGCATTATGGTGCTAGTGTACGCTCTGTCCAGTTTCTTTTTGGAGGCACTTAGACCCATGAGATTTCTTCTTACCAATGCTTTCATTGTGTCCCATAAGTTTTGGTATGATGTACCTTCATTTTCTTTAAATTCTAAAAAGTCTTTAATTTCTTCCTTGACCAAGTTATCATTGAGTAGAGGGTTGTTCAGCTTCCATGTGTATGTAGGCTTTTTGTGGGTTTTGTTGTTATTGAAGACCAGCCTTAGTTTGCTGTGATCTGATAGGATGCAAGGGATTATTTCAATATTCTTGAATATGTTTTGGCCTGTTTGGTGACCAATTATATGGTCAGTTTTGGAGAAGGTACCATGAGGTACAGATAAGAAGGTATATTCTTTTGTTTTTAGATGAAATTTTCTAAAAATGTCTGTTCAAATCATTTGGTTCATAACTTCTGTTAGTTTCATTGTGTCTCTGTTTAGTTTCTGTTTCCATGATCTGGCCATTGATGAGAGTGGAATATTGAAGCCTCCTAATATTATTGTGTGAGGTACAACGTGTGCTGTGAGCTTTAGTAAAGTTTCTTTTATGAAAGTGTGTGCCCTTGTATTGGGAGCAAAGATGTTCATCATTGAGATTTCATCTTGGTAGATTTTTCCTTTGATAAACTTGAAGTGTCCTTCCTTATCTTTTAAAATAACTTTTGTTTGAAAGTTGATTTTATTCGATATTAGAATGGCTACTCCAGCTTGTTTCTTGGGACCATTTGCTTGGAAATTTTTTCCAGCCTTTTACTCTGAGGTAGTATCTGTCTTTGTCACTGAGGTGCATTTTCTGTTCACAGAAAAAATGCTTGGTCCTGTTTACATATCCAATTTGTTAGTCTATGTCTTTTTATTGGTGAATTGAGTCCACTGATGTCAAGAGACATTGAGGAAAAGTGATTGTTGCTTCCCGTTATTTTTGTAGTTAGAGGTGGAATTTTGTTTGTGTGGCTGTCTTCTTTTGGGTTTGTTGAAAGATTACTTTCTTGTTTTATCTAGTGTGTAGTTTCCCTTCTTGTGTTGGTGTTTTCCATCTACTATCTTTTGTAGTGTTAGATTTATGGAAAGATGTTGTGTAAATTTGGTTTTGTCATGGAATATCTTGTTTTCTCCATCTATGGTAATTGAGACTTTTGCTGAATAAAGTAGTCTGGGCTGGCATTTGTGTTCTCTTTGGGTCTGTATGAGCTCTGCCCTGGAACTTCTAGCTTTCTTAAACTCTGGTGAGAAGTCTGGTGTAATTTTGTATTCGGTCTGCCTTTTTATGTTACTTGTCACTTTTCCTTTACTGCTTTTAATATTCTTTCTTTGTTTTGTGCATTTTGTGTTTCAATTACTCTGTGACTGGAGGAATTTCTTTTCTGGTACAGTCTGTTCAAAGTTTTGTAGGCTTCTTGTATGTTCATGGGCATCTCTTTCTTTAAGTTACAGAAGCTTTCTTCTATAATTTTGATGAAGATAATTACTGGCCATTTATTTTGGGAATATTCTCTCTCTTCTATACCAATTATCTTTGGTCTTCTCACTGTGTCCTTAATTTCTTGGATGTTTGGGGTTAGGAACTTTTTGCTTTTTGCACTTTCTATGGTATCTCCTGCACCTGAGATTCTCTCTTCTATCTCTTGTATTCTGTTGGTGATGCTTTCATCTATGACTCCTGATCTCTTTCCTAGGTTTTCTATCTCGAGGGTTGTCTCCCTTTGTGATATCTTCTGTCCTAACACCTATAATAAATCATTAGTTCCTTTTTACAACATTTGGTTAATGGTTTTACAGCCTCTTGGAATGTACCCTGAGTAGGAGAAAGTCTGGTTACTATCTAAGAGTAATTAACTGGTGACACTTGGGAGACTGGCAGAGTTCTCATTGCAGTTTTGACTATCAGAAGAGACCTAATAGCAGTCCCACTATAAAAGAGCTTAATAATCACAGATATAGTTTTAGGAATTCTTATAGGATCCTCATTAAGATTTAACAAGTCATCTATTTTTCTATATAGCATCACAACAAGTCAATACATCTTTGTGGATCTGCAGAGATCTGCTCCAAAGGGGTGTACTATTACTTAGTGATTGTTATATATGTTTAATAATAACAGGAAAAGCATATTAGTAGTAGGAATCTTTCCTAAAATGAATCCCTTACAGCCTTGTTTAATAATGGCTCACCTGTCACAGATTACATAATAATCTGAAGCTGGCCATCTCAGGACAATCACCTGCTAGTTATTAGCTTGTATCATTATGGCTACTGACAATTTTCCAGGTAGTATTGCTGCATGCGGTTGTATCACACCATCCTAGTTATATCAAAAGTAAAATTATGGAGTCAGATCTAAAATCACTTGTGATAACTCATGCCTCAAGTCATCAGCTTCTAAAGACCATTTCCAATCTTAGTTATTATCCCACTATTGACTGAATTGAGAGTTTAATGATAGGATTCAAATAGACACATCCTGCCTGCCTTGCCCAGCAGACCTGGGCTTATCAATCATAAAGAGCATGCAGTCAGCACCCAGGTAAATGGGCTTTTCATTTGAATTTGCCTAAGATAGACATCTAAAAGTTATATTTTAGGTTTTCTCCAATCCCAGTAGAGTTCCCCATTCCAAGAACATCAAGTAAATCCACATCTGTCCTCCATCCTTGGGTCCCTCCTTCTCTTCTACTCTAAGCCTCCTTCCCTTGAGGTTTGAAGAAATTATAAGTGAAATGATGTACCATGACAATAAAGATGTAGAATTTACAGAAACAACTTAATAGCTAGATTTTATTTAAGAATAGAAATTTATAGTGCAAAATTCTTTTTCAGTTACTGTATAGAATATTATCTGACAATCTAGGCATTCCATGAAGTGCTACTCAATCTTGTGAATATGGGTAGGCAGGGTTATTTGAGAAGTTAAAAATATCGTTTTGTTTAAATGCAACATAGGAAACTATTTGCTTACATTTTTAAATCGTATGCAAGAAAGTTCTTATGTAGTTGATTTCAGTCAGTTTGATTTGATTCATCTGTGCTTTTAAAATATGAAATTGCATAGGTTGTGGTGTTATATGCAAACGCTTATAATCCCAATACTTGGTAGCTCGAAGCAAGAGGAATAGTAGTTCAATGACATTCTCAGGTATTTAGCAAGTTTAAAACTAGTTCAAGCTACATGAGGCTATGCCATGTCAAGCACATGTGCATGTGGACACATGCCCATACACACTCATATATATATATATACACACATGTATATTTAAGAAAGAGAGAGAGAGACTTAAATTTAAGAAAATACAAGAGTAGTAAAATGAAGGCAATGGAATACAGAGATCAGAATGGCTCCCTCCTCATTGACAGAAATAAAACGATACAATCTTAGAACTTCCTAGTTAAAGGCTATACTGAAACATTAATTTTTGTCTTAAATATGTGCCATTTTTAGAAATACATGGAAATGAGTGTATATCGAACACATGATTTCTCCCCAAAGTTTTCAGTCTAATACAAACTTCATGCCCTTTAAATTCTTATATCCAGCAAAATGTCCTACATAGGATATAACTAGACAGAGCACTCCTACTAATGATACTTCTGGAGTTTAATTTTATATGGAATTGTTGGAATTATCACTTTTGAGACAAAACTTTTTAGGATGTCATCACCACATGGAAGCTCAGAATTGATCTTCCTGTTTTAATACAGTAATACCAGAGTAATACAGAAATGAAAGTACTCTCTATATAAGGATTGTTAAATCACAGTTGAGAAAAAGGGCAAGGTTTGGAGCACAGGGTGGCAGACTATTTAAATTTGCAAGAATTCAGCAAGAGAGCTACTGGGGAGATCTCTCCTTGAGTTTTCATTTGATCTAAAGAAACTTGTAGTTTGCTGCTTTACTGAGGAAATCCATTTATTTTTTTATTTAAGCAAAATTCCAAGCTTCGAATACTTCATTGCTTTCTGTTGATATGTTTTAAATTTCTCCTTGTATTACCATTTTCTCCTATCACAGAACAAAAAGTTTCCAAGCAGGTAAAAGCTCTTACAGCAGAAAGGACAGGTAAAGAAAGTTTTTTATGATCTTCTTTTCTGTATCAGTTTCTGTGTATAGATATGTACATGTTTGCATGAAGTGTGTGTAATTTTTAATTTTTTAAATTTTAAATTAAAATATAACAGTTTCTTTTCCTTTATTTCTGCCAACTTCTCCTATGCCCCTACCTCCCATATTCATGATACCGTTTACTTTGATTATTATTGCTGCTGATTCTTTTAAGTGTTGCTTCTTGAGGGCTGATAGCTTGATATTGGATGAGCAATAGGAGGCTCATTACTGAGACTAATTTTTCCGGTTTCATGATTCATTAGTTGCTAGTAGTCCTTAATCCAGAGGTGGGGACCACTGAGACCTCCCTCTTGAACACGAGCATGTCTATTTGTCTTTTGTTTTGTTATTGTTCAGTTCTTGTTTAGTCAGCTATACTGTAGAATTATCATAGGTGAATCGTGTATACTTTTAAAGCAATGAATTCTAAAATTTTGAGTTATTGTTAATAATTTCATAGTACTTTTCATTGACAGTAGGAATAAGTGACATTATTTTTCACAGTGTGATTAACAATCTTACATATAATGTATAGGAAAATCTAATATACATATTAATTATCATGCATTCTAACTTGGTCTTTCTTCTTATTTTTTCTAATTAATTTTTGTATATATTCATTTTATATCCCAACATCAGCCCCCTTACAGACCCCCAGGTCCTGCCCCCTCATTCCCTCTCTCCTTCTTCCATGTAAAGGAGGAGAACCCCTATGTATCAAACCACATTTTCTCAATTCTTGAAATTGCAGAAAACTGGATCAGTGAAGTAGCCAACAAGTAAACATGCTCAGCATACAAGCCGGATGACTCTATCCTATTTTCCAATACTCATAAAATGAGGAGAACATTGACTTCCAAACGTTGTTCTCTGACCTCCACGATATAGATACCTAATTGCTACCTGTCACATATCAATATCTATCTATCTATCTATCTATCTATCTATCTATCATCTATTTGTCTATCTCTAGCAGCCTGGTTTTCTACCTTTCTCTCTCTCTCTCTCTCTCTCTCTCTCTCTCTCTCTCTCTCTTCTCTCTCTCCGCATATGTGTATGTGACAGAGAGAAAGAGAGAGAGAAAGAGAGAGAGAGAGAGTATGTGCATGAGTGAGTGAAATACAAACAGAGGCAGGAACAGGCATATATAGTAATATAAATAATTTTTTAAAAGAAAATAAAATCAAAGAAGTTGCAGCTCTACCCTGCTTATAAGTCATATCACATGATTCCTTTCATGAAAGTTCCTCAGAGAACTGTGTTGTTATGTGTATTTAAAGACCTGCCTTAAGGACAGATCAGTAGAACATTTCCATTATTTCTTTTGTGAAAAAAGAATAATTCAGACTCTTCTGTTTTGGAGACTTTACCAAGAAGAGAAACAAAACTTGTGAGTCTTGTTCTATGCTGATGTCTTGAACCCATTAGTCTTCTTTCTCTGAATCCCAGAAGAAAATCTTACTACAATGACCATTCAGAGAACCTTGTTTTATTACTCAAAATTGTTCTAAAACAAAATATCTATGCAGTATGTTTTTTTTTTCTGTGAGCTGAGATAATGATATAGATATATTGAGGTAATTCAAATATTTTATGGAAGAAAACAAGGGAAAATAGTCCATACAAATTATAGGCTATCATGAAACCACTTCACTTTATTCCATATGACCATTTAGGTTAGTCCCTTCTTATCATTGAGTACATTTATGACAGCATCCTTGAATTTTCATAGTGATGTGTTAATACATGCTCTACCCTGAAGTACCCCACTCTCTTGTGAATAGTTAAGGATTACAAAATCTATTTCAACATGCTTTTATTCTGAATATAGAGATTATTTTAAATGTTATGTGCATTTCAGATCTCTAATCACTTTTCACTAAGCATTATGATTAATTATATTTGCTATTTTAACATAATAGTTCTCAAGAAAAGGTTTTACTTTAAGCTGAAAGAAAAAAATTAAGCAAAGAACAAATATATGTGAATATGAATACTTTTCCCCTACTAATCAATATGGTGTGTACTTTTTCCATTCTCCACAGTCAAGCTCTAAGCAGGCAAATAAATAGCTAATTAACTTCAATTTTAACAACTTGCCTGGGCTTTTTGATTGCTTTCAGTATACCCTATAACTAAATTACATGTATATGTGATAAATTATCATGTGTTGATTTATGGCTTTGATTCAATGTCCTTATGTTTCACTATTAATCAATGATTCACAATATTTGTATGGAAGAAAGCCTGTAGGGTCTTTCAGTATTATTAATATTCAACAAGTAAGCTCATACAGGTAATCAAACGCCTAAAACAAGAAGTAGGTAGCACATCTTGTAAATATATATCCTGAATGGCAAGGAGAAATTAAATTAGCAATTGTGTTACTGACTATACTATTAAATTTTATGTTGTAATCTTTGTTGCATATTTTAGTATCTTGAAAAGCACAAATTTATAAGCATTTCACTACTTATCTACTAAAATAGTTAAATTTCCTTAAGAGTTGATCTTAAGCACTTCAGAGATCATTCATTTCCTTCTACAATTCGCAATGATGGATACTTTTAAAGGTGTTATTGGAACTCATGAGGAGTTTAACCTACACAAAAAGTAATCAAGTTTAATAGTCTATCAAAATTACGATTCTGCTTCTCAGGGTGATGCCTCTGCAGAACACAAACTGAAGTGAAGTCATGACCTATGTCTAACCACTGAGTAAAAACCAAATGATAAAGATGTAAAGACAAATGTGACAGAGAATATAGGGTGCCATGTTGGTGGCTCAGTAGATAGGGAATGGGTTTATAGAGACTAATTAGAACATAAAGGGACCTGACATTCTTGACATTTATGTTTGCATGTATATGTCTTATATTTGTACCTTTATTTTACTTTTGTAGTTCTGTTCTTGCTATATCTTACATTTGAATATTGACTTCTACATTTTATTTTGTATGAGTACATAGCATAATATTTATGTAAATTCAACTGATGGGACTTTATTCTTATAAAAGTATCAAATTTAGTTTACAATTATCCTCATGTGATGTAGCTTCTCATATATTTCCATAAACTTCAATGTTAGGTATGTGGTGTTGGAACAAATTTCCAGTAATTCCAGAAAATGTGTGAAGGAAAGGCAGATACATGCAGATACAGATTGCCAACACCCAAGGCTAACTCTCAAGGTCATTAGTGAGAATCTATGTCTGGTCTGCTCCTGTTTTGGTTTAGTTTCCAAATATTCTCACTTCCCTACAAAATATTCCATGATATTCTGAAACTCTGAGTTTTATGAAGAGAGTTTTAAAAAAAAAAACCAATATTACTCTGGATATTTTCAAAGGGCATAGAAAGATATCATATGCTCACAAATTTTGATTCTATTGTGGCATCCTGGATCCAGTTGAGACTCAGCTGTGATGCTTCTGACTAAACCTGGAAATGCACAGTGATGTGCAGGATATGAAATATGGTCTACTCCAGAGTAAGGCACACCTAGATTACATTTTAAAAAGGTAAGAGTCAATGTTCTGCATCAAATGGTTTCTGAAATGGACGGAAGGAAAGTTCAAAACAGAAAGGTCAGAGGGGGAGTAAAGGACTGACAGGTGATTCGCCTCCCCAAAATGGCAACCTTCACTAAGAAAGGAGCTTCTCTTCAAATTCTCTTTGACATCTTGTGTTCTTAAACTACTGGTTATGACAAGAACAAGCAACCTGACACTGTTTTTCCGCTGCCTACAAAACACATCATTGGGGTCCCCCAAGAATGATCCTCACCCTGTTTTTAATATGTTCTTTGACAATACACTTCTGTGTTACAAGTTGCATCGAAGTGGTTTTAGGAGCATGCATCTCCTGCAAGTAAAAACCATCTGCTGACACACTCCCTGCTCCAAGATTATTTATATCTCCTGTGAATTTTCTTCTTCTTCTTTTTTCTCCAGAAAAAGCTGAACACCATGAGAAGGACCGCCCATCTATAAAAACAGGTATTCTTGGCCGTTTTTGCTTACATGCTGTTTTTGTTCACCATGTTTATCAAATCTGACCAGAAAAACATGTAGTAGGCACTTTTTGTTTGTTTATTAGTACTGTTAAGTTTTAAGTTTTGTGCTATAATCTGACATATCTGAAAGCAGAGCTATAGTATTAGAGGCAATCAAGAGAAGATTGCCAAAGCATGCTACATAATACAGAGATGCTAGCAACCTGTATTTGCTTTCATGATGTACAGGTTCTTTCCACAATATTTGGTGTTTGGCAAGGCTAGAATTATTGACATTTATCATACTCATGGATTAGAATCCCTTTATGTGGCTTTATAATATTATTTAAAATTACACTTTAAATGTGACTGTAAACTTCAGCAAGAATTATAATTTCTAATTATTATTATCATTAATTGTGACTGACTGTAAACTTCAGCAAGAATTTTTATTATTATTATTATTATCATTATTTAATTTTTTACAGTCCAGTCATTATCCCCCTCTTAGTCAGCCCTCCTAAAATAAATTCACTGAAGTTTGTAACAATTAGCTTATTATTTCATAATTTTACTTAATTTCATGATATGAACTACTTTATAAGGCTCAGATGATGTGATATAAAGGATCATAACTAAAAAACTATCTTTCTCCTCTCTTCTCTTTATAATCAATTACCATAAAATACCCCAAATCATAATGAAATATTGTTTTTAATAAACAAAGGTTATATATAAAACTGAATAATATTCTAGTCAATAATTCCAGGCTACATGCTGTATTGGAGAAGGAGGAAATTTACTTACAAAGTGAAGATTTTCCTCTACCATACATTTATTCTTCCTGACATTTTATGTCAGTTTTCATTATCATCTGGGAGAATTCAAATTGTTAGTAAATATTAATGGATTCCCAGAAAGAACAATGGCTGAAATTTTGCAGATGAAGAGAAAACCAAGAAATTCAACACTCCCAAGTTCTACATCTGTTCTCCGGGAACCTGTTGGAAAATATTTTAAAGATTTATGAAATTTTTCTCTATTACTTATTTTAATATACACTTTATATTTCCAATTTTAACTCTTAACAAAATATAGGATACAGACTTAACATGCTAAATATAAGTAGAAATTTTTACCTATCTTCTTCTTCCATTTTTCTTTAGATAAGCTTAAGCCACCTTCAAGTAAGTATATCACTTAGAACTTTCAGGATATGAGCTAATGAGATGGCTCCTAAGGGTAAATGTACTTGTTGCATAAGGCCTTGTGACATGCCTTGAATCCCCTAGACACAGTTAAAGGTGGACAGAAAATACTGAGTCCACAATGTTCTCTTCTGATCTCCATCCAAGTGCATATAATTACACACACACACACATACACACACACACACACAACATTCACATATGTAGTAGTATTTTTTAAAAAAGAACATTTTATTGTGAGATTTTAATTTTACAGTGTTCATAAATGATTAGTTAAATCTCAAAATTAGGTTTATTAATATAAAGACTATTATATTATTATGGAATGATAGACTTTGACTGACTATGGATATTTCTTAACCCCTGAAAATGAATACCTATTGTGTGCTTAGAGACCTATATTAGGATATATGAGGGATGCTTAAATTTTTCCTTCACCATGCCTATGTAGCTAATACATTTTTAAAAGGAAGAATACCAGTGGAGAACACAAATAATTGTGTAGCAGAAGAGGTTAATAATACTGGCTGTTCTTCCAGAAAACTCAGGACTTATTCCTAGCATCTACATGGGTAGCAAGAAATTTCAAATTAGGGCTTTGTCTACCTCATTATATGGTGATTACATTTAGATTTTTTAATTGTGTGTATCGTTAAAGAAGCTGTATTATAGTAGGCTTCCATATGCCTCTTCAATGGTCCTTAGTTTTAGCTGCCCATCCCTGTATTTTATCATTATTCTCGTCTTACCTCTTCTCAATTAATTCTTCCATTCCAGACCCTCTGACATCATCTCTACAAACTATGTACTCTGTTTCCCTTCTTCGGAGGCTTCTACCCTCCACCCTAATCCCATACTCCACATGTGCGTTCTGTGATTTTATGGATTGTATTCTCTTAATTCAAGACTTAACAGTTAACATCCACATATAGAAGAATACATACCACATTTGTCTTTTGGGGTCTATATTACCTCATTTAGAATTTATTCTAACTCCAGCCATTTACCTGAAAATAGCTTAGTAATATTCTATTGTGTGAATATATTACATTTTATTCATCCATTAATGGACATATAGGCTATTTCTAATTTGATATTAGGAATAAAGCAGCAATAAACATGGATGAGCAATTTTCTCTGTAGTAGGATGTAGTCTTTTGGGTGTAGCTGTATTTTAATGTAGATCTGTTCTCAGCCTCTTTGGGAACTGCCACACTGATTTTCCATAGTAGATGTACAAATTTGTACTCCTGTCAGCAATAAAGGTGTGATTCCTTTACCCACATGTTCACTAGCATGACCTATCATTTGCTTTATTGATCTTGGTCACTCTGGGACAAGCTATCATTTGATTTATCTTGGCCACCATTATTATGTTCTATAAGTTTGAGCATGTTGTGTTTTCATACTCATCCTTTTTATTAAAAAATGAATTATAGATATATACATATGTATACTTGTATAATTCAATTATAATAAGTTTTATACCTCTGTCTTGAGCAATTTTTCATTCAGTAGTGAGTTGTTCAGTTTCCATGAATATATAAACCTTATATAGTTTAAATCGTTGTTGATATCCAGCTTTAATCCATGGATGTAAGATCAATTTCAAGATGTTATTTTGCTTTTCTTGAATCTGTCGAAGCTTGCTTTGTGTCTGAGTTTGTGGTCAATTTAGGAAAATTTTCATGTTGAGAACTGCTGAGAAGAAAATATATCCTTTTGTGTCCAGGTAAAAAGTTCCATGAAGATTTTTTTGGTTTGGACATCATTTAACTCCACCCTTTCTATGCTCAGTTTTTGTTTTTGTTTTTTTATGGATGATCTGGATACTAGCAAGACTGACATACTGAAGTCACCAACGATCACTGTGTGGGGGTCAACAAGTAATATTAGCTGTACTAGTGTTTCGTTTATGGATGACTTAGTATTTGGTGCATAAATGTTTAGAACTTCAATGTTCTCTTGGTAGATTTTTTTTTGGTAAGTTTGTAGTGTCTTTTCCTATCTCTTTTGATCAGTTTTGGGTTCCCAGGTAGAGATTCCTGCCAGGTATTGGCAACTGACACAAATAGATTGGATCAGGAAGAACGTTGGTTCTACAACAAGGATCTAGATAATCCAGAGGGAAGGGAGGCAGAGAAGGAACTCATTTTAAATATTTCAAATACCAAGTACTAATTGCTTCTATAACAGTGTTATGATATTCTTTAAAAATGCAGCTGTGGTTTCCTCCGAAGAGATCAAGTGCCACCTTTAAACATTAAACATTGCCCTTGCATTGGAGAAAATTGTTGCTATATTTAGTTCTTGTTATCAATACTGAAGTAAAGAATATTGACAAAATAAAGGGCTTCAAATTAAGATAGAATGCTTTCCATTTGAAACTCCTATATTGTTTATATAACATTAGTCATTATTACAAAATATTTTACTTCCTCTAAAAGCATAGAAGTAGCTCCCAGAATTTTGTAGAAGATTGATTTCTAAATATATGTTTTCTATACATTAATGTTTTAAGAGGTATGTTTTGTAGTTTAAGAAGTTTATTTTCAGTAAATATTGATCTTCTGAAGTAAGTTTTAAGGATAAGAAAATGTACTGAGTAACATTTAGAATATTATTTGTCTGAGAATTAACTGAAGGAGAAGGAAAAGCAGACTGATTAAGCAATGTATGAACTAAAGGTAAATGTCATTTTCTATCACTAGGAGCTAAGTCAGTGGCTGCTATAGTTTTCCCTTCCTTTTATAAATCTCCATTCATCGCCTATGGCACAGAATCTTATATATAGTGATTTAATAAAAGTCAATGAATAATTCATGCATCTAAGAGATCAAGTTAATATTGATACAACAGAGTTCTATGGTTTATATTATAATTTGATGTGGTTTGTAATTTAACTGCATGGTATTGAATGTTTTCAATTACTTCATACCTTAAATCCGTTTTCATAGTAGATGCCTCATCACTGTTTATAAGTACCAATTATTAGAATATTTCATTGTCATTTTGAGCATTTCGCCTATTATGATTTAATAAGAATATATGAAAATAAAGTTCAATGATCTACTGAAATAAATATGACTATCTTCTTTCTTTCTCCTTTTTTAACATTTTCTTTTCTTCTAAAGAGGGAATACCAGAAGTCACAGACTCAGGTAAATACTTTATCCCTGAGATAAATACTGAATTGTGGAAAACAGTTTTAACCTGGGTCTTTCTCTAACTGTGTAGTAATAGCAGACATAAAGTTGCACAAATATTCAAACCTCAGTGTCCTTGAAGGCAGACAAGCACTAGATTTCCCAAACCCACTGTAAGAGTGAGTGAAAACATAATTCACATTTCCTCCCATATTTAGTTAGCCCTTATAACTGTCTTCTCTATACATATGCTAAAGAAATCCATCAGCCAAAGCCGTGACTTGCTGATCTACTTCCACAGTCTATTTGCCCATGCCATGTATGATTCCATTCATGTTTGAGAAACTACTAGACAATGTCAACTCCTAATTATCCAGTGACTATGAAAATTTAGATTTCTTTTCTCTTTTTATTTTGAATTTCTCTTAACATCATAGTTTTGTTTTTCAAAATACTTATGAAAAAAAGCAAGGGCATTATTCATACAGGTACCTAAATATAAAAAGCATACTTATCAAATACAGAATGTCCCTGTGTTCCTCAAAATGGCTCAACTGTGATTACTTACCCCTTTACATGTGTGCAAGTCTCAGCTTCAGTGTCCAAGAGCGAATGAGAACATTCTTTCTCATACACTGATTACACATCATGTTGATCTTTTTTTCCCCCTAGGGAAGAAGAAAATTGAAAAATCTGAACAGGAAAGTAAAGGTAAGCATAGCAAATTTATACATGTATGTCTTGTGAACAATAAGCAAAAGAATAAAAACAATTTATGAAAATACAGATGCTGACATTAGAGCATATATCAGTTTCAGTTCAGCCTTCAATTATTACAGACTTCGCACAGTTACTATTAAGTATCAAGGGAATAGAAATTTATAACCTGAAGCAAACTGCAACTATTACTGATAAATGAATTTCATATACATGTCTATTGAATTGTGGGCATTGATGACACAGAATACATTACCAAACTTAAGATATATAAAAGGAGGCATTTATGTAAGATATACACTTTTTTACTAAATTCGAAAGCCCAAATTATGAGTCATAATTTTTCATAAATGTTTAAGTAAAATTTAACATATGCATGTTGAAGGGATCGTTTTGATTGAAAGAAGTCACTGGCGGATATGTACTGATGCCATTGTCAAGAGATTAATGAATGAAAGATCGGTTGTTGAAATTAAGCAATTATTTGTTTTGCCACTGGTGGACAATCTGGAAATTGTATGACAGTGCTCCTTTCTTTCTCTTTAAAATTAGGTTTATGTTAGTAAGCTATTTACTATCATATATGTAGGGTTGGTTTTGTGTAATAATTTGGAAAACTTACAGAGGCCTTAATTATGTAAGAAATACATACTAGACCAGAAAGAAAGCATGATTAATAATAATAATAATAATAATAATAATAAATAATAATAATAATAATAATAATTACAACAATAATAGCAGTAACAATAATAACGACAGGCTTGTTCATTCAAATTTGAGTGATCAGGGTGACCTGTAGTCCATGCTTCCTAACCCTCCAAATCACTGTAATTCTTCATAATAATAAAGCAATCCTTTTTTTTTACCATTTGTGTTTGTTAGTTATTAATGCAATATAAAATTAAGTTGAAAATTACTTTAAGAAACTAGTTATAACATTGCAATGATTTCATTTTATATTTAAAATGAGGCAATCATTTAATGCAAAGTTATTTTAAAGTTTCATATTTTAATATATGTTTTTTAAAACAGTTCCATCAAGACAAGAAAATCTTCAGGTACACAGTGTGACCAAAGGTAAACTTGAACTTTATGAATATTCATATTCTCTGTTGCTATGGATATTCATATGTTACCCAACACTATCACTATTGACACTAATATTTTTTAAAAAAAGAAGTTCTGTAAATATGCCTTTCAGCTAATGCACTAGAGATGGACAGACAAAAAATTCTTGTAGAAAGATAAAGCTTCAACAAAATATTATAAAATATGAAGAAATATTATTAGTGATTGCATTCAGTAAAATATTTTATTCATGCCAGAAGAATAAAATTCTCTATCATTAAAAACATTAGCCATATGACTAATATCAAAACTTATGTACCTAAAATATTTTAAAACAATTTCAACTGAGATTTATTTTATTTGTGAGTAAAGGAAATTAGCATTGTGCAAATATTCTATTTATAAATTAACATTTAGAACCAATTTAACATAGCAAATAAACTTCAAATGCCAGCATGCAAATGGAAGATTGTTGCCTTTAAAATAAAGTTATTTGTTTGCATGATATCACAAAATTACGAATAAACATTTTAATTAATTAAGTAGTAGGGGTGACATAATTTAAGGCGAACTCAAGTAAGATGGTGGAGAAGCAAAACCAAAGCCAATTATTTTCCTGTGTAATAACCATGTAAATCCTCATTGAGAGGAAAGGAAGCTCTGTTTTCCAAAGATACTCATTGCTGCTTATTGTAGCATCTATAGTCAAAAGGTAGGAAGTACCTAAATGCATTATTTTGCTGTGTAATTATTAATATCTGAGACAGTACCATAGCATTCAGTATAAAAGAATTGTTAATTCCCAAAGCATAGATCCACATCACAGTGAGTTGAGAAACTATAAGATTAGTTCACTTTACCTTGCTTTCCACTTGGTTCCTCTGTAGGCTCTGTCTTCTTTATCATGCCAATATTTTTAAGGTAAAAGTTATTAGTGAAGTATTTTAAGTTACTTAATTTTGTGATTTTTTCTGTTGAAGGCATTTAGCTGCAACAGTCCTCAAAACAAAAGTCTCCTAACTCAAATTAAAAATTTTCCATTAAAAAATTGGATTTTTGTACATTTGTATTTCTTAATTCTTCAGTATAAACTCTATGGATCTCAATTTATATCAGTATAATGCAGATTCAGTTAAAATTTTTATTTTGAAGCCCAAATGTTTAAATTTAATAAATGGTGGTACACAAGAGATATGCTTCATCTCCTTAGCCTATCTCCTGGCATTTTGCATAATCATCTCAGTGTGCATTTTATGTTAAATACAGTTAATGAGATGTTCTACTTCAAATAGTCATCACTCATTGAAGAGAAAAAAGAATCCGGTTAGTGTTATGCATTGCAGAGTCATTAGTTTTTAATGTAATTGGCATTTACTTTTCATTATTTATCCTTGAAAGTAAAATGATTCTCAATATATTGTATGTAGCTTAGAAATTGTAAAGTGTATACACAAACTACATCATTAAAAGTAGTTTTGTTCATGTTGTCTATAATTATGTTGAATCAAAATAATTGTTAAAAGATCCATCTGATTTTAGTAAGAGTGCTTAAAAACATAAATTATTTGACACCTGAGATGAAGAACGTCTTTTTTGATAGCATTTATATTTTTTCTGCAAAATAGATTGAGTTATTAAAAGAAAACACATTTGTTAGCAATGGGGAGATATATTTGTTCGTTAACTCTTATTAGTAGGGAAGGGACCCAAAGATATTAGACACTTTAACATGCTACAAATTCCTTGATTTATTATTTTAGTAAAACAAAATGTGTGTTCTATTTTTAGCAGAAAAATCTGAAAAAACACCAAGTAAGTACTGTTTATTTTGGCAACAAATTCTTTTTGGTTCATGTATGTGGTTATGGTATATACGTAAGAAACATCATCTAAAGAAGAAAATATACTTCAGTTTGTGGTCAGTGGCTCCATCTCTTTAGGCCTGAGGTAAGGTGAAACATCACGGTAGTGAACACAGGTGGTGAATGAGGCTGCTCTCCTCAGGGGCAGCTGAGATGCAGCGAGACAGAGAGACAACCTTGGTAATACACTTTTCCGGTTCAGCCCTGCATTCTAATATCTCATTTGGCTGAGCACTCAGCTCCTCGGAGTAGTAAGGCCCTGAATGACTGAGTGCCAGTCGCGTGAGTGTTGACAGTGTGTAAGTAAAAATTCCATCATGGTTTTCTCCCCAGCCTAGGAAGTTATGGTCTGAGGAATACTCCCCTACAGAGGTTGCTCCTACTGAGACCAGTGAATCCGCCTTCTGTTGGGCTAACAGAATAGCTCTGATTTCTTGTGCATATTCTATAACCCTGCCTCCCTGTTCAATTGAATATAATAACATGGTGAATTTTGTCAGCATTCTAACTATGTTATAAACCTGCTGTAAACAAATTTTTCAAAGTTTTGACAATCATTGAAATAATCAAATTTGTTCCTTTCCATGTTTCCAGTTTTAAGAAAAACAAATGATTGACAATTACTGTCACCAAAAGAATATGTATGCTGTTAGCTGAGTGTGTTACTTTAAATAGCTGTATAGCAATATCTTTTCAAAGTGGGCAAAATTATTTTAATATTATGTATAATTAAGTATATACATATATCACTTAAACATGTAATAGCATACAAGTTCACTCTTTTAAATTACAGCTTTGAAACTATATGTGTATTTTATATATGACATATTTTATATATGACACATTTACATACCCACGTTTCAATTCCTCACACCCTGGGTAAGGAGTACCTGCTCTATGGACTGTGTGGATCTAAATGCTTTTAATAGTTTACCCAATGGCTGAGGAGAGACGAGAACATAAAGGAATCATTAATAAATTAAACACACCAAGTATGTCATTCAAAAATTCTTTGAAATTAATAAAACCTGTTCACTCTCCAGCAATTAAAAAAATATAAGACTAATGAATTTTCTCACAGATATAAGGACAAAATTTATTGATGATCCTCAAGAAGAGCTCTAGGAAGCCACTTTCTTCTGCACAGCTGCCCTTTCTCAATAGCCCCTAAAGCGAAGGATCACAAGAGCATATGCTTAGAGAAAGCAGTCCCTTGAAGAATGGTTAAGATGGATAGGACTGGAGTAAATGACAAGAGTGGGAGATTTATAAGATAGAGTACAGGAAATATAGCTGTAGCAAGTGATGACTACTGTATCCCTCAATCTTGTTGGCACTGTTCAGTAGACTGAGATAGGCATAGGAGTGTTTTGAATATAATATAATGTACTAATATTCTTGTCATGACTTCTCTCTTGCTAAAGGAGGTCTAAGGAATAATGACCTTTGAAATCATTACATGCAGTTTTTGTCTGCTGCCTGGATCAGGTTGTCTAACAGAATAACCAGATTAGGTCCTTTTTTTGCCTGTTGTGTTTCAATACTTATAAAAACTGTCCGTGGTGCTGAAGACAAGAGAAGAAATAGTATCTGATTAAAAAAAAGCATAGTTTGAGAACGAGCACAAGCTGCACTCCACTACCTTATAGTGCTCATTCTGTCATGCTGACGGGAGGCAACAATGCAGGTTACACAGCAGAGGGTCGTATCCCATGTCTCAAACGGGATTATGGATTCAACTATAGGTCTGTGTTTCGCCCCAGAGCTGGGGTGTGTGAACACTGCCCGGAGAAACGAAAAGCAGGGCCCTAAGCTACATACCTGGCCACCATCTGGGTGCTTGCAAGTAGCACACCAATACCTACCTGCTCAGGGGAGACAGAACACATCGTAAGATAGAGGTCCCAGCTTGTGTTTCTCTGGGTGAGGAATGGTTCAGATTGGGACTGAGGCTGTGGTTCTCCATCTAACTCCGAGGCAACCAGACAGACGCGAGGGGCCTTCTGCGGGACACTTAAGTGGTAAGGCTCCATAAGGAAGGCTAGTCCCACAATGGTGATTCTTGATGAAAAAGATAATCCTTGCTTGTTCAAACTGTTTATTCATGGTGAAACGTATGCATACAATTTCCTAAGGCTGGACCAAAGATTAAATACATTTTGCAGGAAGGAATGTCCAGGAAGGGTAATTGATTAGCTAAACCCTTGGGGCCAGCTCAGCTAGATAATTCATTAGCATGAAGAGCCCTGGGATCTATGCTATGTGACCAGTTGTCATGATCCTCTTAGGTGGATGTTGTGGTCATCTGCTCCAGGACAGGTATCTGGACAGGGGCAGATTCAAATGCCTATAGTTCTCAATTATGAGAATTGCCATAGTTCCTTAATCTGCTCGACTTTACTAGTTTTTTTCTGTCTGGTGACACGGTTCCACTTGCCCCACATTAAACCGTATATGTTCTTGGTTTTGTTTTTGTTAAGGATACAAATTCAAGATCTTTATCTTCTATAAATGTGGCAAAATAGATAGTTTGCTTCCGTATTAGAGTAGGATGTTTTACCGAGGTGTCAGTAGTTTCTAGAAATTATCACAAAGTGTTAAAAGAGCTTCAGACATAATTAAATAAGGATTTTAGTAATATCATAATGCTTTTCCCTGAATGTATATTTTTTATATACATCGGTCTGGAAATACACCTCTGAAATGGCCATCTATTAATTATTTTAATGAATATAATTAACCATAACAAGTATATAGTATTTGGCATTAAATCATTAATAATTTTATGTACATCCCTACACTGAAATATTTCAATATATTCAGCAATTCAGAATATGCAAAGGGGGATTTAATTTATGATTGAAGGAAGATATAATATTTCACATAACAGTTTTACTATTAATGATTTGGTCAATAATAGGTAAGCAGCACCTGAGTCACACAAAAAATGAATTTTTAAGTTTTTAAACACAGAAAACACGCTCTTTAGCTTATGTTGCTATAATTCTAAGTCCTAGTTTTTAAATGAATGAATTTATGGTCTTTTGTGAAGTGATAACATTTATCATAAAAGATAAGAATTAGTTCAATTCTAAAATTAATTAATGTTATAAGAGATTAACTAAGTTGCTGATAAAATTACCTTACAATTAATTAATGAAAGCATATTGGCCTTTTAATTTTAAGGAAGTGAATTAATTTTATTACTGTACAATATGTCAACCACATTTATTGTACTTGAAAGGAAATGTAATGATCTGAATAAGATGCAGTTATAGTGCAAGGTTTGATGTGCTGTCTGCCTAACTCGACCAAGTGAGTTAGAATGGTGAGCTTCCTGCCAATACGTCTTACTTCATTTGTTCTAAATGTGGCCAAAATCCAAACAAGGAACAAATGGCACAGTAAAAACTAAATGGCTATTAAGTCTTTTACGCTCGTCTGTTAAAAGTGTCTGGAGCGCAGGAGTGACTGATCTCAGGTGCTGTCTACATAGGTCCTAAAGAATGGCTGCCTGTGAGTCTTTTCAGTGAGATTGGGACTTGTTTATATCGAAGGGAAAAGGAGGTCATTCTCATTTTAAAATAATAACTCAAACATAAAATTGTACAGAGGAGAAAGAAAATGAAGATTTAAGAGAGAGACAACTATCGTTCATTGAGACAACTCCACTTTACTCCTCCTTGTTTTTCAATCATGAAGCAGGTGTACAGGATTGTGGCAAATAACACTATCTGCATCTATAGACACAGCAATGAAATAATGTTGTGAGTAAGCTTTTAGATCTCAAACCTAACTTCCCTTCTAGAACACAGCTTACTTGGTTGTTGTACAGATTTTACACATTGATGGTTTCAACTTGCTAGTGAAACTTTTAAATCCCAATTTATAAGAATTTACGAATAATGATCCATATTGTTATGGGTTCTGGGCTTGATTTCAGAGTGAGGCTGCTTTATGGAATAAGGAGAGACATATATGTCCTCCCTTTTATGTTTTTGGAAGACTATGTCAATAATTCTTTAAACTATTCTATAGAATTCACTAGTGGACCTACCTAGAACATGCATCTTAATTTGCAAGCATTCTATCTGCTGCTAGTATATTGTCAATACAATTGCTTATTATGAACCAGTTCAGCCTCTTTTTCTTGAGTCAGTTTTTATGTATCTTTCAAAAAAAACCATTCATTTTAAAATGCTTTTAAGTTTAACTTCTTAACAACTATAGTTTATATATAGCAATACAATGTGCATATTAACTAACACTATAATAGCATTTTTTATATAGTGTTAAAAAGAAGAGAGAGATTATTTTCATATTACAAACAGCTCCAGGGCAATTTGTTAATTAAAAAAATCAATTTCATTTTATCTGATCTATCATGAATAAGTGTTTATTCATTACTTACTTGGCATCCTTTCTAATTTTGTTGAGTGGTATTACTGTTCTTGCTCTCACTTCAATTTTGAAGTTGCTACATAGGTGAAGATAACCTTGAACTTCAATATTTATGTATATATGAGACATATATATATATATGATTATCACAAATGAATTATACCTATTACATATGACTTAAGATTACAAATTAATTTTTCAAATCTTTTAGTTTTTTATAGTCCAGTCCTTATCCCCTTTCCAGTCAGCCCTCTGACTGTTCCTCATCCCATGCCACCTCCCCTGTCTCCAAGAGGATGTCCCCACCCACCTACCCCCAACCAACCAGAGCTCCCCACTCCCTGGGGCCTCAAATCTCTCAAGGGTTAGGTGCATCCACTCTAACGGAGGCCATACCAGGCAGTCCTCTGCTGTATGTGTGTCGGAGGCCTCATATCAGCTGGCCTATTCTAACTGGTTGGTGGCTCAGTGTCTGATAGATCTCAGGGGTCCAGTTTAGTTGAGACTGCTGGTCTTCCTATGGGGTCACCCTCCCCCTCAGTTTCTTCCAGTTTTTCCCTAATTCAACCACAGGGGTCCCTGGCTTCTGTTGGTTTGGTGTAAGTATCTGCATCTGACTCTTCCGGCTGTTTGTTGGGCCTCTTGGAGGGTAGCCATGCTAGACTCTTGTCTGTAAGCACACCACAGCATCACTAATTGTGTCAGACCTTGGAGCCTCCCTTTGAGATGGACCCCAATTTGGGCCTGTCACTGTACTTTCTTTCTCTCAGTCTCTTCTCCATTTTTGTATCTGCAGTTCTTTTCTACAAGAACAATCCTGGGTCAGAGTTTTTGACTGTGGGATGGCAACTCCATCTTTACAATTGTTGCCCTATCTTTCTACTGGAGGTAGACTCTACAAGTTCCCTCTCTCCACTGTCGGGCATATTATCTAAGTTCCCTCCATTTGAGTCCTGAGAGTCTCTCAGCTCCAAGGTCTCTGGTATATTCTAGAGGGCCGCCCATCTCCTACCTACTACCCAAGGTTGCCTGTTTCCATTCTTTCTGCTGGCCCTCAGGGCTTCATTCCTGTTCCCTTTCATGTTCCCCTTTCTCCACCCTGTCCCCTCTCCCATTGAGGTCCCTTCTTCTCTCTGCCCCTTGTGATTACTTTCTTTTCTCTCCCAAGTGGGATTGAGGCATCCTCTCTTGGGCCCTTCAGCTTGACAACCTTCTTGAGTTTTGTCGATTGTTTAGTGGGTATTCTGTACGTTTTTGGCTAATATACACTTATTAGTGAGTATGTACCATGCATGTCCTTTTGGGTCTGGGTTTCCTTGCTCAGGATGATATTTTGTAGGTCCATCCATTTCCCTGGAAAACTCGTGATGTCCTCGTTCTCGTTCTTAATAGTTGGGTAGTATTCTAGTGTGCAAATGAACCATATTTTCTGTATCCATTCTTCCATTGAGGGACATCTAGGTTGTTTCCAGGTTCTGGTTATCAAAAATAAGGCCACTATGAACATAGTAGAACATGAGCCCCTGTGGCATGGTGGCATCTCTTTTTGGTATAGCTGGGTCTTCTGGTAGATCAATTTCCATTTCCAGAGTGGTTGTATCAGTTTGCAATCCCACCAGCAATGGAGGCATGTTCCTCTTTCTCCACATTCTCCCTAATATGTGCTGTCACCTGAGGTCTTGATCTTAGCCATTCTGATTGGTGTAAGGTGGAATGTCAGGGTTGTTTTGATTTGCATTTCCCTGATCACTAAGGATTTTGAATATTCCTTTAAGAGCTTCTCAGCCATTTGAGATTCCTCTATTGTGATTTCTCTGTTTAGCTCTATATCCCATTTTTTGATTGTCTTGCTTGTTTTTTGGTGGTCAACTTCTTGAGTTCTTTATATATTTTGGATATTAGCCCTCTATCAGATGTGGGGTTAGTGAAACTTTTTCCCAATCTGTAGGTTGCTGATTTGTCCTACTGACAATGTCCTTTGCCATATAGAAGCTTTTCAGTTTCATGAGGACCCTTTTATTAATTCTTGATCTTAGAGCTTGAGCCGATGGAGTTCTGATTAAACAGGTAATTTCCCCCCATGCCAATGAGTTAGAGGCTCTTTCCCACTTTCTCTTCTATTACATTCAGTGTATCTGGTTTTGTGTAGAGGTGCTTGATCCACTAGGACTTGAGTTTGTGCAAAATGACAAATATGGTTCTATTTTCATTTTTCTACATACAGACTGCCAGTTAGACCAGCACCGTTTATTGAAGATGCTTTTTTTTCCCATTGTATATTTTTGGCTACTTTGTCAAAGATCAAGTGTCCTTAAGTGTGTGGTTTTATTTCTGGGTCTTCAGTTCTGTTCCATTGATCAACCTGTCTGTCTCTGTACCAATATCATGCAGTTTTTATCACTATTGCTTTGTAGTATAGCCTAAGATCAGGGATGGTGATTCTCCCAGCCCTTCTCTTATTGTTAAGAATTGTTTTTGCTATTCTAGGTTTTCTGTTTTTCTAGATGAATTTGAGAATTTCTCTTTCCATATCTTTGAAGAATTGTGTTGAAATTTTGATGGGGAATGTGTTGTATCTATAGATTGCTTTTGGTAGGATGAACATTTTTACTATGTTAATTCTACCAATCCATTAGCATGGGAGATCTTTTCACTTTTTGAGGTCTTTTTCCAATTCTTTCTTCAGAGACTTTATGTTCTTGTCATACAGATTTTTCACTTGTTTAGGTAGACTTATCCCAATTTTATATTATTTGTGACTATTGTGAATGGTGTTTTACCCCTAATTTCTTTCTCAGACAGTATAAGATATATATATCTTATAAGATACACACATATATATATATATATATATATGTGTGTGTGTGTGTATAAGAGACATGTGTGTGTGTGTGTGTGTGTGTGTGTACATGAGATTGTCACAAAGGAATTAATACCTATTACATATGACTTAAAATTTTTACAAATTAATTTTAAGAAATTCAAATTTAAAGACTTTAACTGCAATTGCCAAAGAGCATGTATAAACATACATTAAGTGTTAGAATATATTAAACATCATTAGATGTTTAAATAAAATGCAGATTATTTTGCTATTACATACCTTTTCATATCAATGCTAGAATCAATGAAATCATTTAAAGATGTAAATATAAACAAGAACAGAATTTTTAGCAAACAGAACTTTTGTAATTGCTGTTGGGAATGCAAAATGATATCGTAGAAACTACATTAGCGTTTTTTTTTTTTAATATATAATTATCATGTTTACATTAAAACTCCACTATAACCTCCCTGGAGGATGAAAGAAATGGAAACTTATGCTCTCACAAAAGGCTCTGCGTGAATACTTATAGAACTAGCCAAATAATTGGCCAAATTGGACCACACACCCTCAACAGAAGAATGGATACATCACCTTAGGTACAGCTATGTGATAGACTACTACAAAGGATTTGTGTCAGGAGACTCCTGGCCTGGAGCGTGCTGAAACAGGACACATAGTAGGACTCTGGTCTTGCTTTAAAGACTGATGGTCTCCAAAAGTAGTAGCTTTCTACTTATACTGAAATGCTGATGATAACTTCTAAAATGTCCTAAAAACTTTCTTGCTAATTCTGAAGGTTAAAAACTGGTGTAGGCAATTAACACCTGTAGCCTAACAGGGGTGGGGGTTGAGGGTGGGGTGGGGTGATTAAGTACTGTAGCCTTTGTTCTATCTTAGAAGTAACTGTGATGCTCTAACTTTCAGCCTGCTAGTGGAAGTCCCAGAAAGAAAAAAGGAAACTTTGAAGTAAATTAGCATTTATTTCTTAATTGTAAAAGCTAAGTTGTGAAAGCTCTCTAAGGAAAAGGGGGAAAGTGGAAAGATCCTGAAAGGGGTAAGGGAAATTAGCACTACTCTCTTTGTAGTCTCTGGCATTTATCACCTCACCCTAAAACAGCAGCAGGAGATAAAGTAAAGGATTAATTGCTAGAGCCTTTTCCCTTTTGTTCAGATGCCTCTTGCTTGTCAGGTTAGGGGGAGGTTTGGGGCAATAAACTTTTATTGAACAAAAGAAGAGAATAATGCTCACAGAAGGAAAAACTTTTACATAAGCAAATATGCATAAATTCACCTAGATTCATATACAGATTCACACATGCATATTTATACATTCCCATTCAAACAAATTGGGCTCACCTTGCATATATTCTCACAATTACATACTTACACACACACACACACACACACACACCCCCATACTTATATATGCATTTGGAGCAAAAGACCAAGTACCAGTGCAGAAAGAACCCACTCTTTCTGGAATGAGCTCCAATCTTTATTGCATAGAGAAAGAAAAACGCTTCCACCCTTTTAATGTTAAATTATTTAATGCCTGTCCCTTCTGCTCCCCGAAGCTTCTTCCTTTTTCCTCTTTCCCTCTGCATTCTGCACATTGCTCTCTTAGTTTTTTATATTATCTATAGTTTCTAAGTTATTCCATTCTGCATTCTCTTTCTAATCTTGCTCTCTCTTCCTGTTCTGATCTCACAATAATGCTCTTACTCTCAATGCCTTTTCTTCCAGTGCTATGCCTTTACTTCTAAGTTCTTCTTGAGCTCAGTTCTATCTAAAATGTTCTCTTGTGTCCTGATTAAAAAATTATCTTCAGTTCTGTTCTAAAAAGTTCTTTTCAGATCTGTCTAAAAAGTTCTCCTCAGCTCAGTTCTGACTCTTCTCTTTGTCCTCAGCACTTACACATCTTTCAGAATACATGGTCACGTGGTAAAAAGTTCATCACAAGCATATATAAATTCAAATCATAAATTGAATAAAAACTTTACAACAGAGAGTGTTTACATCCATATTCATTAGGAATATTTATCAGGCTAAACAGTCATCACCTGTCACAGCTCTACAGGTTCATTGAGAGTTGAAAGCCATCACAAAGTTATAAGTGAAGTTTTGTATAGATAAACCCAATCAATATTTTATCTTCTGTCCTAGCACCTATAATATATTGTTAGTTCCTTTTTATAACCTTTGGTTAATTTTTTTACAATCTCTTGGAATGTGCTTTAAGTAGTAGGAAGTCTGGTTATGATCTAGAAGTAATTAACTGGTGACACAATGGGAGACTTTCAGAGTTCTCATTGAAGTTTTCACTATCAGTAAAGGATCTAATAATAGTCCCACTATAAAAGAGCTTGCTGACTACTGATATAATTTTACAAATTCTTATAGGATCAGCATTAACAACTAAGAAGTCATCTATTTGTCTACATAGCATCACTACAAGACAGTACATCTTCTTATTTCTGTAGAGAGATCTGCTCAAAAGGGGGCAGGCTAATACCTAATGATTGTTATATTTGTAATAATAACAGTAAAATCATATTAATAACAGGAATCTTTCCTAAAATAATTTTCTCATTGGCCTTGCCTATCAGGGCTTCATTGTAGATTTTAATCTAAGGTGAAGCCATCTCAGAAAGATCACCTGCTCGTTATTAGCTTGTCCTAATTGATGACTCCTGACAGATTTGTGCTAAAATCCAAGCATATTTACTGTAGGATCATTGAAAAATAAACTAAGAACCCAGCAGAAAATTACATTAAAAATGACAACTTCCTCTCATTTTTCTTGTTTTTTTTTTTCAATTGTCCTGCCTTCCACACTATTATTAAAAACTCAGAAATTTATTACATTGGTGAGGTATCATCATGGAGATGAACTACAGCTGGGTAGTTCCCAGAAGTTCAGGTGCCCAGCTTGCTCCTGTAGTTTCAGCTCTTAAGGCAGCCTTTTTGCCTGTTTTTGAACTGGAGAAAAGTTCCTGCCCAGTATCAACAGATGATCTCATGGCAGCGGCCTGACTCACTCAGGAAGATATCTGCTCACCTTTTAGGAGTTACTGTTCTCCAGTCTCATAGTCCTGATTGTTTCCCTCAACTCTGCCTCCATACATTTGATTCACTTTGTTTTAGTCATTGTTTCCACTCACAGATATTTGTGGATTCATTTAATTTTGTTAAATGTATGTGTTTTGGTATCTATCTACTCTAGTTCATTGAGAGGCATGGAGAATATGTATATGTTGTTGCTGCTATTTTCTCAGAATCCTCCAAGGCAATCGTATTTTATTGCCCTATTCTGTCATAACAAAGCATCTTAGACCCAATATCCTATATGGTGAGTTTTAACTGACAATGAACAATCCTGTACAACACAGGGGCCCGTGTCGCACCTGCTGAAGACTTCTCCCTTACTTTAGTATAAAATAAAATTATATTTATCATCTTTGAGCTCAGAACCTCAGTAATACAAAGTCTCCTTTTTGTGTGTTGTTTGTTTGGTGAATAAGCTCTTAGGTATGCAATGGAGTATATCATCAGAACTACTAATGCCTGAAAATTCTTATTTTTCTCCAAGTCTGATATTAACTGAACATTATCATACACTTGTAATTAAAAGAGAAGCATTATATGTTGTAGATTTAGATAATAACATAAAATAGTATGTATATATATATATATATAGTTTGGTTCATAACAAAAATTATTGATCATTTTAGTTCCAGTGGGTATGAAGGTAATAATAAGAATTATGACACTGACTATTCATGCAAATCTGCTACTTTCCAAGGTAGAAACAGATTCCACTTTGGTATCAATGCATATAAAATTATAAAATTAATTACTAGGGAGAATATGTCTTTTCTGTCTTATAGGTTTGGTTTGAAACCACCTTAACTTTTGGAGCAAATGTAATTAAATTCATTTTTTTTCTACAAGTTACCCATGGAATAGCCACATTTGACTGAAGTCTTTGGTGTACCAGCTACATGAATATCATTCTGAACAGTCCTTTCCTCTTTGCTGATCCTGAGAAATTCAGTGTAGAGGTGCATTTGGTGAAATGTTTGCCACTGTTCCTAATTAATCTCTGATTCAAAGCAACAGGAGCTCATTCATTTATGGATGATGCTAAGTTATTCTGACAGTGGCCTTAGGACAATCTTCTCACTTCCAGCGACAGCATGGATACTCTGAAAGGACTACATAATGCTTATTCAACATCCTTGGCTTCACTGTGTGATGTGTGCACAATTCCAAATATGAGCAGCTTCTGCATACTTTATTATTCCCTGGAGTCATTCTCAAGAATGCTGTGTCTATTTTCAGTGTAGTGATTAATTTTCTTTAAGTCTCATGAACATTTTGAATACTAGAATCTATAAGAGGAGCCTCTCCCACCTAAGAGTTAAAAGAAACTAGCCACTAACTAGTTTTGCACCATGGTGGATACATTGACTTTCTTGGGAAAATATAAACTCATAGAATATAATATTGTATTAACTCGTTATATACAATTTAGAAAGTCAGTTGAAGAATAATTTGAAGCATTGGATATCTCTAGAAATAGAAAGCAATGGTATTGTATCTAATGAAAGAAGAAGAGTGGAAAATAATAAAAACCTCCAGGCTAAATTTCCTTTGTGTTTGTGCCTAAGGTTCCCAGATGCTTAATAATGAGTATCTCTTGGAACTGCAGCAATCCAAACAGATTGCTAGCAGAGAATAAAATATAGTGACTGTGTGGATAGCAATGCATACATTATTTAGGTAGATTTTATTTATTTATTGTGTTTGCTAAGAGTAATCAGAGCTGTTATGAACACCACAGGGGAAATTTGTATATTTAAAAATGTGTGATCGTTCATCTTGATTGTTAATTTGACTAGATTGGAAAGTATCATGAAATTAGGGAACCATGTGTCTGAGTGAATTCAGTTAGAGAGAATCAGCTAGACAGGGAAGATGCGTTCAAAATGTTGACAGTATCATGTCATAGGCTAGATGCACACATGAAATAAAGAATAGAAATGAGAGACCCAGCTAGCTCAGATATCTTTGTCTTTTCCTGGCACTTCTCTCCCATGAGGTGACCATCCTTGGTCATATGCCCATATTACTCTGATACCCAACCTTAGTTAAGCCCAGCACAGTAGGGCTAACTGATAACGCACTGAAATTTCATTTTTTAAAGTTGTCCTCTATGTACTTTGGTCCCCACTACAGAAAGCTAACTTAAAGTAGGGAAGACAAAATTAACCATCCATGCCATCACTATAAGTTCCTTATCATGTAACATCTCTTTCAGTTTCACTGTCTTTTTCTATTAAATTTATTTATTTGTTTATTCTACACCCCAATATCAGCCCCTTCTTTCCTTCTAGTACCCCCTCACACAGAGCCTTCTCCCATTACACCCTCCTCTTCTCCTTTGAGAAGGGAGAACCCCCTCTAGATATCACCCCCATTACTCCCCCCACTCCTCTTCCTCTCCCATTGAGGCCAGACAAGGCTGTCCATTTAGGGGAATGGGATCCACAGGGAGGCAGGCAACAGATTTAGGGAGAGCCCCTTCTACTGTTGTTGGGGGACCTGCATGAAGACCAAGCTGTTCATCTGCTAAGTATGTGCACGGGGCCTATGACCAGCCCATGCTTGCTCTTTGGTTGGTGGTTCAGTCTCTGGGAGTCCACAAGGTCCAGGTTCGTTGACTATTGTTCTTCCTGTGAAGTTCTTGTGGGCTCCCAGAGACCCAATCCTTCCCCCAACTCTTCACTAAGACTCCCAGAGCTCTATCTAATGTTTGGTCATGGTTCTGTGCATCTCTTTCCATTGGCTGCTAGGTGGAGCCTTTCAGAGGACAGTTATGCTAGGTTCCTGTCTGCAAGCATAAGGGGGTATCATTAATAGTGTCAGGAATTGGTTCTTGCCCATGAGATGGGTCTCAATTTAGGGCAGCCATTGGTTGGCCAGTCCCTCAGTCTCTGCTCTTTGTTCCTGCATATCTTGTAGACAGGACTCATTTTGGACTGAAGGTTTGGTGGCTTAATCATCCTCATCCTACTCATCAGCCCCTCCTAGGGAGATCAGGAAGTAGTCATTCTAAATTCCTCCTCACACTGGATTACTCTTGTAACTCCATCATTTGGAAAGTAGAGGCAGAAGGATCAGGTGTCTAATTTTAGCTTTAGTTACATATAGAGCTTGAGGTCAATTGGAGCTACCTAGAATCACCTCAAAAATGTACAAACAAATTATCAGTCCCCCCAAAACACCTCTCCTTTGATTTGACCTGTTCTTGCCAGTTCTCATTTTATGCCTTCTGTCAGACCTATTCCATTTTCGCTCTGAGGCATGCATCTCCCTCTGCCCATACATATATGCACCTATGCTTTTCCATCATTCCCAGTGCCTTGCTTGCTTCCGGGACCTTCCATATAACCATACTTATACAAGCATTCTCTCAATGATCCCTTACAATTCCATCAGTTTTAACTCCCTACTGCCTGGATCTCCTTACTTCACATTTTCTTAAAATACATGACTTAAATTTCATCATGGAACTTGGAGTTGCAGTGCTCAGTGATGATGCCTAGCATTTCTGAAACATTCTTTGCTGCGGATACACTGCTTTTCTAAAAATGCTTTCCCTTATTGATGTTTATAGTATCAGACATATTTTACAAGCCAAATCTAATTATTTAGTATGGGGATTCTGCTAGTTTCTCCTAGAACTGTGGTTCTCAATCTGTGCATCACAACCCCTTTTGAGGGTTGAAACCCTTTAACAGGGATTCCACCTCTACCCTAGAAAAAAGGCAAGTGGCACTTCAAGTCTCTGTGGAGCTAGGTATTTCCTCTAGCACTGAGGCCAGATAAGCTAGATGGTCATGACAATGAATGGAACTCTGCAGTGAGGAGGGTGAGGAAGTGGTGGGAGTCATCTCCAGGAAGAAATAGAGACGTGGGATAAGGGAGGTACATAAGAATCAATGGAGGTGGCCTTAGCAATGACTCCCTACACTGGGGATTTGAAACCTGAAGAGGTCACCTTCTATAGCCAGGCAAGAACCCCAGTGGAACGATAGAAACACCAGCCCACCCACAAAACTTTCAACCCAAAATTTATCTTGTCTACAAGAAATGGAGGCATGGGAGAATGCAGCAGAGTATTAGAAATACATGATGTCATGCTTCATGTCCTTTGTGCCTCTGTTTTTATAGAAGCTTAGTGCTGTCCCCTCTACACCCATTTCCCAACTCAGAATGCTTGACCTAGAAGATGCATTTAGGATTAGAGAGACCTGTAACTCCAAAAAAAGAAAAATCTTTAAGAAAGTATTTTCTTTTTGAGAAAACAAAAAAAACACTGAGACTGTGATTTATTTTTCATTTTTCTCTAGAAGATTCCGAAGATGCCCCAGCTACAAAGAAAGATAAAGGTGAGTTTGTTACCTGCTGTTTATTTATACACTTTCTCTTAAGGATTCAATATTTTGCATTTTATTGTTTGTTTGAGTCTAATGTTCTTGATCTCTTGGTATAGTTTTTGGCATTTCTAAGCAACATTTATGTGATAGAAATATTTTGATACATTTATATTTTTACAAACTATATATCTCTTTGCATATTAGGAAATAACTAGGAAAGCATTATTTTAAAGTAATTATTAGATAAATTTATTGGCAAATATTCAGAAACATTCTTTTAACATTATCATGTATGAAGATAACTTCATCAAGTAGTGCAAATCACATATTTTGTAGGAACTGCTTTAAAAAAAAAAACCTTACCTATAGTAAAAGCCCTCTCATAAAGGGAGAAAACAGAGAATTTAAAAAGAGAGAATAGGACTTAGACACACATACATGTATTCATACGTATACAGAAATACACATACATACGTTGTTGGGTTAAAGTAGTGTGAGTCCCATATATACATATGCATTGAGATATAACTATGATTAAGCTAATTAACATGTGAATTGGCACAACAACCTTTATAGTAAGAACCTTATAGTTGGTTGTCTTAGAGAATCGTGTGTGTGTGTGTGTGTTTTATGGTCTTATGTGTGCTTTTGTATGCACATGTGTAGGTTCTCATAGGTGTGTGCACATGCTTGTTGATGCTACATATCTATATCAGTGTTTTCCTGCAGAGCTCTCCACCTTGATTTTTTGAGCAGAAACTCATTGATTTGGGAAGACTAGCTGTCAGCATGATCCAGGGATCTTCCTGCTTCATTATTCCTAGGGTTAGGATTATAGCTGTGCACCACGACATG
The DNA here is from genome assembly GCA_019843965.1 of Rhynchomys soricoides. NCBI lineage: Eukaryota > Metazoa > Chordata > Mammalia > Rodentia > Muridae > Rhynchomys > Rhynchomys soricoides. The sequence goes on from JADRCH010000176.1 coordinate 3,929,651, forward strand.
TGACCTTTATCATGGCTACCTAGACCCAAGCCCTCCTACTTACACGCACTTTAGCAACTAAACAATCTCACCAGTTGTTGTCTTAGAAAAGTTTAAGCACATGATAAGCAGGACATGTTCTGAAGATGCACTCCCAAGGGAAGCAGCTGGATATTATATGACAGTTGAATATTTATGGTTTTGAAAACTCCATAACTTTTCTCTGGTGAGTAACCAACTTAATTTCTGAGCAAGAAAGTAAAAAAGCTTCTTTTTCTCTAAGTACTTCTTATTATTCAGTATTATTTTTTATAATGGTCATTCTTACTCTTCATTTTTGTTCTCTTTAGAAGATTCCAAAGATATCCCAAGTTCAAAGAAAGATAAAGGTGAGTTCCTTACCTTTCACTCATTTATACACTTTCTCTCAAGGACACAGCGTTCTGCTTTTTGTTATTTGTTTTAATCTTGGTGTAATGTATATGTGATATATTTGATTTTTAGTAATTCTATATTATTTAGAAATTATTCTTCTCCTTGAATATTGAAGAAGAGCTAGGTTTACGTTACTTGCAAATATTTATCAGGTATATTTATTACCTAATGTTTTCTAAATATATTAATGATAACAAATTATCACTTCATTGAGTGCAAGCCTATTATTTCATCAGAAATTTTTCCTATTAAGAAAAGGTTACCTGTAGTAAAAACCCTCTTCTAAAGGAAGAACACAGAGAAGGACAGAAGGTTAGAACCTACATACACACACACACACACCAAACATGACTCATGCACTCAGAAAAACTTCCTACCTCCAGATGTCTAATATTAACCAAACAATTCCCAGTGCCTGTCTCAAGGAAGTGAGAGTTGGAACTAGCTTGTTCATTTGTGTCAGTGTCATTTGCTGAAGGGCTCTTAGCCTCTGACTTTGGAACTACTACAATGCAAGTACTTCTTCTAATATATTTTTCTAATGTATTCAGCGGATAGCAAGAGTTGACCAACTGTTGTTCTTGCTATGGAAGTGTAAGTTCTGTAACTGTTCCTGAACTTTATTAAAAATGGGAGAAGCATTGTCTTAAGTAAAGACACAGTCAGATAAATAGATACCCTTGCCTTACAAAATTAACTTTGAATTAAAGCTTGTAATAAGATGTATTACTAGAAAATGTATATATTGTAGGTAAGACTGACAATTGATTTAGCAGTTTAAACATAAAGGGATTCATTTTAAATATAGATCTACTACATCTTCCATCGGTTCCACTACTGAATATATATATATATATATATATATATATATATATATATATATGGCAAATCATTATTACAAAATAATACCTGTACTTTCATATTATTTACAACATTATTTACATACCTACAGTATAGAATGAATCAAAATGCTGGGTTGTTAATGAAAGGTAAAGGAATTGTGGCAAGTATACACAATGGGTTACAATTTATTTAAAAAAAAATCAGCATCAACAAAACAAAAAGCAAGCAAACAAAAAAAATGGAATCTGATAACTGTGTTAAGTAAAATAAGACAAATGCCACCTAGCATCACGAAGACTTTAAAAGTAAATTTCAGTTGCATAAAGAACAGCATGGAACATTTGTGATAAACTGGACATCACAGAAGAGCAGTAAAAACTAAGTTAGCTAAGGAACACCAAAACACACAAAGGAAGAGTTCCGCTTTCCTATAACACCCTGGAGTAATACTGTTTAAAACAGTTTATGTGATATTTTGAAATACCAAAAGAAAAACAAAAACTCTCCAGTACATAAGAATGATTGACTTCTAAATAGACAGAATAATTTGATAGATGCTACCCTTCGCTATCTAATGCCTGAGCATAAAAGACTGCATCTCAATAAATGAATGCATGTCAATTCATCACCATCCATCAATACCCCAGTCAACAGGGCCAGTAGAATTGCCAAGAGCATGCTTCTATACCTTGGTACACAGTTTTTATAATGGAAATCTGAAATGAATCTAAATAAAAACTTGGAGTGTATAAGAATGGTATTTTCTGTCACTAAAATACTGTGCTCGAATATAGAAGGCACAAAGCCAAATATATGCTAAAGATCTCTGTATGCATTAATACTTCCCTTTTACTTTTTTATCCCTAGAAGTAACTGAAGATCTATCTTCACCAAAGAAGCAAAAAAGTAAGTTAATAAAGAAATTAAAAACAACTAACTCCTCCAATAATTAAGATACTAGTTAAATAATTAAACTTTAGAGACTCCAAAAACAGTATTAGTAGAAAATGATTTTTAGCACAGATCTGATGAAGCACCTTAAAGTTGGCTATTTATATTTCAAATAGAAACTTGTCATTTTTGTCTCAGCCAAGAGGCACAGGGATGAAATAACTCCAACTAATGGATGAAGTGTCATTTATCATAAGCTGTTTGGTACAGCTCTGATCCTGGTTTCTTTACCTGAATATAGCTTAAATGAGTGTTACTGTCTGCTCTGTAACAGAATAGTCAAAGTGGAGTGCTGAAATTCTTTAAATCAAGTTCCAAAAACTGTGGAAATATTTTTATCTATTCAGTTGCTAGGACTCAATTCTGAAATTAAAAGTTCCTTTTGATGATCTCGGACACTTTGTCTGGAATCATTGATTCTAGGATAGAATCAGTATTCACATGGAGTTCCAGAACTTGGTTCTCAAGATTCTCACTATCCCAGGGCTTCCAAGTGAGACATTTTTGTTCAGATTGTAAAGCAACACACACACACACACACCATCACTATACAGACTAGAGCAAACAATTTTTAAAATAGATACAATAAGACCATCACACATAATGCTTTAAAGAACTAAAAATTTATCTGAGAAAATAATTCTTGTAGGATTTGCATGATTTCCTACATGCCTTCTGAAGGAAATTGCTGAGATGGATTATTAACTGAGAGATTTGGCTACCTACTATGCTGCTGATATTGCTGGTGATACTAACATGGCTACACAAAAGCACATCACTGGAAAGCTTCATACAATCAGACTGTGAGAAATACAGAAGCCTACACAATCTTGATGCAATAGTTTCATATATCAATGCAAAATACTTGAAAAAGCAATTATGAACTGCCATGGTCTTATAATTGATAAACTATTGTTAATAATTACAATTAGATTGCATCACTAGTTGAAATCTCTTATTTCAGAAATAAGCATTAAAATAGAATGCAATGTGTAGATAATATCAACATTCCTTTTCTGTAGACTCTGTTGTGCCAGTGTGAGAAATTGGCTGAGAATGCATGGAAAGTCACTGTATTGTTTATTATGAGAACATAAATTATGTCAAAATAAAAAGAAATGTAATTAAAATTCTCCAGAAATGATAGGTCGTATTTCTACTATCACTCCAGATACTGAGGCATGATGATTGCCTTGAGTTCGAAACTACCCTGTGCCAGACAACTAGCCCAGGCTAGCTATTGTTTCAGAAAAAACATCATTCCTCAAAGAAAAAAATCACACTAAAATATGACTAAAAAATAAATTAAATATTTGTGAAATATTGTTCAGTAAAAATTTCCATTTGTGGAATTTATTACATCAAACATTATTTTACATTTTCATCTTAAAAATAGCAGTTTTCCATCCTACTCTTCATGAATCTTTAATGTAGGTTCTAAATTTTTTAGAGGTAATTATATTTTTGCCAAGAGCTCTTTCAAATTGAGTTAGATGCATAAGCCAGGACAGTGTCTGCACCTGCAAAGGTTCAAATTAATTGGATGTGTATGATGATGCTCGTGAATTTTATCACTAGTTGTTTATTTCTCCCTGTTTCTGGCAGCTTTTGGCTACCTCCATCTATTGTACATTAGCTGTTACAGTTTCAACAGCGTTTGGAAAACAGGACTTGTGCCATTAAGGTACAACAAAACAGAAAAAGAGCTAATTTCTGAAAAGCAAGTTATTAAGGCTAGGCAATGTCTCTTCACTGGAATCTGAAGATACCCTTCATGTGATTCATGTATATAATCTCAGTACTTGGGAGGCTGAAGAAAAAGAAATTTTGTGAGACCAGCCTAAGAAGTATTAGTACTATTAATACTTGTTTCAGCTTCATTTCATTCATACAAATGTGGCCATCTCCCTATCTCCTGCATATCATTCTCTTCAATCATCATTTTCCTGTAGGCCTTTGGCAAAATGTCTGTGATTGTTTGCAATAATGTACACGTATACAATAGAAAATAGTGCAGAGTCAGTGTCTGTTATTATAGGAGAGGTATTTGATCTCTTAATACAGCTACTTCCAGGGAGACCTGGTTCAATATCCACAGCTCAGGTTCTGCCCATAATATTTTGCACCATGCTTCTTAAAAACAATTAAATTTATTTATTTAGGTGGGAGTGGGGAAGAGGCATCTTAGTGTGTGACTCTCAAAAGACACAATATTAGGAGTTTATTCCTTCATTCCATTATGTGGGACTTGGGTCTTGAACTTAGGTAGTCAATACTGACAATGAGCACCTTTACACACTGAGCTATCTCACTGGCATTGTGCCATATTCATCTCATTTTTCTGTGTGAAACATCTGCCTTAGAGAATTGCCTGAAGAAGAAAACAGGCTTCTTCAGTAGATCTCATGCCTCCAGAATAAAGATAAATGGAATAACTCACTATTTTAGGACTCCCAGATGCTCTGGGCACTATTAACACACATAGACACATGGGGGGGGGAGGGAGAGAGATAGAGAAAGCTACCACATTCTATGTTGGTTCATTTACTTTATTCAGTATCCCATCACGATTTACATTGTCTTGATTCTATGTATAAAGAATCAAAGCACAGTTCTCTCTAGTAGTCAGGGACTATGTCTACTGTGGTGTATAGCCTCAGTCTGCCTCCTGTGTTGCTACACAAGTACTAATTGTTCATAATAAAATTCACACTCTCTTCCTTAGGTCCCATCAGTTTCTTCCAATGTGTCTACTTGGATGGGTACAATGGCTATGGATTTCAGTTTCCTGTCACTCCTGCCCAACACCCTGGAGAGAACCCTGGCAAATCAAACTCTCCAGGGCAGAAGCAGCAAGAACAATAGACACTCACGCATGACCCTGACAACTGCTTTTACATGGTGAAAGTGGAATCTTCTCTTTTGTCCACAGTGGCATAGGCAATCAAATCTATCCAATGCTGAGATTTCATTGTAAACATTTAGCCTGGCATAAAGAGATGGCATGGGCAAAGGGTTTGACTAATAAGCAAATGTGTTGAGGGTCTAATACTTGAGAATCTTTATTAGTGTCTGTTGCTATAGGATGGGTACTTACATTAAGCTCTTTCTAGTCGTTATAAGGTAGTACGCTCATTAAAGTTTACTTTTAAATGTGATTGGCACAATTACAAAATGAGATTTATGACTTCAGGTAGATAATTTTTAAATCAGTAACATAGACTATGTTCTAATATAGTAATAGTACAGGAGCATATATAAGTTATTTTCCTGCATCGTGCGGGTAGAATCAGTTTATCCAAAATCCTATGTGTATCATTATATTCATTCTGTTTCTAGTGCAGTTGTGGCAAGGCTCTACATAGACATATCTTACACCAGAGTGCTCTGAATCCATTGCCAAATTCTTAATGAACAGATTATCTAACACCTGGGACATAACAAAGAATAAGTTCCTTGTTGGATCGTATCTCAGAGGTTGTCTTGAGCTATGCTTAAGACAGTCTCTCTTGTGGACCTATACTTGCGGTTAAGCAGTTCTGGTAAATCCCTTGTTTAATATGCAAGTTAGTGACATAAGAAATTTTTCACATTTCTCCAGATTGTGGCCTGGTAAATCCATCAACTGGGTGAAAGTTCAGATAAAACAGTAACTATGATTGACCAATACAACCATAGCTTTATTTCTCAATGCACACCCTCTGTGAAATTAAACGCTTTGGTTTTCAAATGGAAACAACACATGTCATCAAAGTTTAAATGAGATATTTTGGGTCTAGACATTTTCATGAGATGTCTTACATTCTTTTGACTAATTGAACATTAACTCCAGTTAAATGAATGGCAGTTTTTAACTTATTTGTCCATGCATCACTGAAAATAACTGTTGAGAATGTTCATCTTCTTGGTAATACACTTGATTTTCATGAACTTTTCTTATTAACTCTAGAAAACATGATTGTACTTTTTCATCATGTTTCCAGTTATACCTGAACTTATGACAAATTAACTCAGGAAATAACTTGAGTTACCATTTCTGGCACTATTATAAGCTCAGCCAGTGCTGAGCTACTGACTTTGTGAACGAGCCATGTGATTGGTTTTCAAGTACTGCAGCCCAACGTAGATCTTGAGGTTCAAGACAAAGGTCCATTTTATCAATATTCAAATAGGATGTGGACCATATACTCAGCATTAATGATGGAATGTTGGTGACTTTTGTAAGAAACTTAGCTTCATCCTGATGCTGATAAACTGAATTCAAACCACAAAAGCCAACACTACAATGAACCAGACTAATGGAACCATTTGGAGGGGAAGCAGTACATAATTGATCAGAATGAATGGTATCATCTTTCAAAGCTGCTTCATTCAGCAATTCAAAGTTATAAGGAGAACAGTGGATAAAGTGCTGTACTTAGTTGCAGTTTCACACATGCAACTTCTTGAGTATGGAACAGAGAACAAATGTGATAGTTGTTTTAAAAGACATACTACAGAATGGGTTATCCACTAAGTTATTATCTTTCAATGACTATATACTATGTACTTAGTCTTTCTATTCTATGTCAGGTAATAGACCATGTAACATAATACAGCAAATATTTTACTTCATGTTACCCTGGCACAGCAAATGACATTCAAAAATGCATTATATGTATTGGGTCTGTATCTCCAGGTTTCAAAGAACCATCAAAACAAACAGCTCAGTACTTTACAGAGTTACTCTGGAGACAGATAAAGTGTCTTAATATGGATTTGTTCCATCATCTATTTTCTTTATGAAACAAATTGACAAAATATAACTGATGTTATTGTAAAATTAGGTGTGAATTAGAGAAAAAAATTGGTGTAATTAATATTAAAAATAATTGTTAAGGTTTGTCTAAAATTTCAATGATGAGTATAATATGAAAATATTATCTAAACTGTCATCTGTTTGTATCTTTACATTAATAAAGTACTTCTGGCCCTTGAGTTTAATGGTTTGTATCTTAAAAAGAAATGGCATGAATAGTTAATTTTTCATTTTAAAATTTCCTTCATGGTTAATGCCATATTGGTCAAAATTTGTAAGTGACTGCTTAATTGTTTTGGCTTTGTCTAGTAGGTTTGAGTCCTCCCTACTCCTGTATTCTCCCATCTTTCATCAACCCTGATATTTGAAAATATACAGAAATCAGAAAATTTAATTTAGCCCATGTTTTCTTATTTCTCTACAGTTATATAACTTCTGTTCATCATTTTTCAAATATAACCAAAATTATTTTGTGTGTTTTCCTCATGAAAAGGACCTCTCTGTGGACCCATTCTGATATATTCTTGTCTAAACTCTTCAGGGAAATATTTCAGAACAGTTACTGAATATTTACAAACTCTGCCTATTTCTTGAATAATTTTGCTGAATAAAAAGGCAAGAAGAATAACAAATATTGCTGGTAGAAAACCAAGAACTAATCTATTCTAGCTAATGTCTTCAGAAAATGAAAATACTATAAGAGACATAAAAGGGCATTTTTCTAAAAGTCACCTTTTCTAAATGGTCAATGTGAGAAATGTATTCAGTAACTAGTCATGCCTAATTTCTACTGCTATAATAGTGGATAGAATTAAAAGGAGAGGCTACCCTTCATAATCACGGTTTCAGAAGAAGAGATAAGTAGATTTTTGTGGAACATGTGTAAGTTATTGGACACTTCAAAGTTAAAACTTGAACCTTAGCTCACTCTCAAACATGTTTGCCACTTCTTGGGATGTTTTTAAAATTTTCTGTGTTACTTAAAAATTATATTTGCATTGTCTATGTACCTGCATAACATAGTAGAGCTGGATTAGAGGTACTGCAGAAACCAGAATAGGAATATAAATCCCCTAGAGTTGAAGTTATGGGCTGGACATTATAGATGCTGGGCAGAGCACCATATATAACTGTTTAACCATCTCTCTGGCAACTTGGGCTTTCATAACAAGTGCTTCCTGGTTTTTCCAATAACCTCCAAATCTATCTTTAGAATCATAATCCATGTTGTAAACTTCTGTGCAAAGGCTTACTTTCTTCTCCTCAAAAGCTGAAAAATGTCTGCCATGTTCCTTCTACATTATGTGAGGCAAAGAATATGAACCTTAGAGGAGCTGGGGAGCAGAATAATGGCACATCGCTTAACATAAGGTTATGTTATGTTATGTTACATTACATTATGTTATATTATGTTATAACCTAATGTTAGCTGAATTTCTTTTTGTTATTTGAAAACTCCTTAAGACATGGGAACTCAGCACAACTTTTTATGAATTCTTCTTGCTGAGTACTTTTTTCAGTATTGTGTCTGTGTTCTCCAGTTTCTTTACCTATCATTAATCATATATGCCTAAAAAATATCCAGATATTCCTGTAGGAACTTTCCTTTGTGCACAAAATAAAGAGCTTTAGCTCACACAAGCTATTTAACTAAATAAAATATCATTAGTCATTTCAATCAAAACTCCAATCATTACCTCAAACCAAAAGGAGATAATATCTTTTTAAATTGGTTACAAATCCTCCAAAGACACAGGGCCATACACACACATGTGCATGCACACATACGTATGTGTGCGTGTGTTGTATGTAACCAGCAATATGGCAGCCATAGAATAGTATAAATGAGATAATTGAGTTATGAGTAGTTGGGAACAAGCCAGCTTAAGGCCTAAGAATTAATTAGTTAATAAATAAATAAGCTTCCATGTCATTATTCAGGAACTGGGGTGGATATAGAAAAGCCAAAATGGTTACAAAAGTGCTATGGCAAAACACACTATATATACAAGGCCACCAACTCTTATGCAAGAAACAACACTGATCACTAATCTTCTATGCTTCCCTGTATCAATACAAAATGAAGAAAAAAAAAACTCACCACAGCACCTGTGTCTTCATCTCTTGCTAAAAAGAGCACCTTATGCAGTGATCCTGTTGTCAAGACTCTTCAACTTCTTATTGACCCAGATGTACCCTGCACTGAAATCTTAGTGTGGCTAAGTGACATAGACCACAGTAACATGAAAATCAGAATATTTAGAGTGAAAGACAAAGATGGGAGCATTGCTACTAACAAACACAATTTTTCTTTTTAATGGAATCACTGTTTTGTGCTGTTTTCATGAAGTGCATATAAACCAATGACAATCCTTCACTCCTTTTGATTGGCATTCTGAATAAAAAGCTGAGAAGGAACAGGGACTCACATAACCCAAAGTCACTGACATAAACTTAATAATAAGTAATAGGTCTCAGAGTGTTCAAAAGGTTGTGGCTGAAATTAATACCAACCGTAGAATCTCTAAAACGGTAGCATTCTATTTTGCTTAAGAAAGAAGCTACATCATCCCCCATCCTTCTTTCCATCTCAGTCTCAGTATCTTCCTCTGTCTCCATCTAGCTCTGTCTCTGCCTGTCTGTCTTACTCTCTCTCATACAAACAAATACACACAGTTAAATGCAAATCTTTGTGTATATTTAGTATAAACATGGATACAGTTGATATCGAAGCTGTACTCTTTAGACATAATAAGTTCCTTTTCTATCTTAGAGATAGAGTTTCTCTGTGTAGCCCTGGCTGTCCTGGAACTCACTATGTAGACCAGGCTGTCCTCAAACTCAGAGATCCACCTGCCCCTGCCTCCCAAGAGCTACAGTTAAAGATATGCCCACCACACCCAGAAAGTTTCTACAGTCTTAAGAAAGGAGAGTCCAACTAATAAATATATCACCTTCACCCTGTGATGTTTATATTACAATGACTTTTTAAGTTTATATACATTCATTGGTTTCAGATCAAAATAGTTTTAAAAGTGAAAATTAAGCCTTCTCTCATCCTGTTCCTGCTGGCTCTACTCCCTCTTCAGTTCTTTTAAACCCTACAGCTAGTCGTGACTACAGTCACACGTTTCTATTTTACAGTGCTTCACAGAATGCAAGTGTATTCTTACTTTTTTTACTAAAATATTCCATGTACAAAACACATTTACCTCCTTTTCTGAACACCACGAACTAGATTGTGTGTTCATATCAGTGTATATAAAGCTTTATTGAGAAATACAGACAAAGATACAGATTAGTCACCTGTCCATAGTATCACATAAGCATTTCATATACAAAACTACACAATCTAAGAAATCACACCCAGAGAAAAATAGAGCACACTAATAGCTCAGCCAAAGCCTCATTTGTATTCTTCTCACTCTTCCTTGGCAACCATCATGGTATCTATTATCATAGAATTTACTCTGCATTGAATTTGACTTTTACATGCATCAAATAGTAAACATTGTAGTTTCTATGCCATGTTTCTTCCCAACATTACCTATTAAAGGAAAATCTATTTTAGTGCAAATACAAGTAATTTATTCCTCATCAGTGTCTTAAATACTAAAAGAATTTTTTATAGAATCTGTTATGTGGGAATTAGATTGTTCTAGATTGGTCTAATAAAAATAACATGCTAAAGATACACATCAGTGTATTTGCTATATGTACTGTAAATAAGGCATTGTACATATGTGTAGAATTGCTATGTTTTAAGTATGGCAATACTCACTTACTGTAATACTGTTAAAAGTTTTCTGACTAGTTGTTCCTAGTGAAACTGAATTAGCATAGCATTAAAGTCCTAATTCCTTGAGACCTTTGCAAACACTTATTTAACCAACTTTAATGTGAGTATGAAGATAAGCATGTTTAAACTAGTTTTCCCTGATGACTAGTGATCTAGAGAACAGTCTAACCTCTGCATTGATAACTTGAATAGCCTATTTGATATACAGCCCAAGATATTTTTACTGTTGCTAGTTGGATTTTTGTCATTTCTTATAATATAGGAATCCTTGTTTTTGTTTTAAGTCCTTAATTTGTCATCAATATTACAGATGTATTCTCTTACTCTGGGCTTTTAATAATGTTTTAAAGTCTTAAACTAAAAATAACCTGGTAATATTACTATCCAAAAACAGTATGTTTAATCTAAAATTAATATATGTTTCTTCTAAACTCTCAAGAAAATCGTTTCTCAATCTATAAGAATCCAGTAGTCTACTTGTCTGGCAACTTGTACTGCATAGTCATCTGAGTATGGGATCTACAAGGCTCTACAAGCTTCTGAAGAATAACCATATATCATTCAAGAAAGTGTATCACTAGTGCCTAATACAGTGGTTAATTCACAGCCCTAATAATTTTCATATTGTATAAATATATGTAGTATAATGAAGGTATTAACTTCTCATTACATTAATTTAAACATAAGTTCTATATATACTAATCATTCTCAATATAAAACCATAAACCTGAACATTTTCTGCATGGCTGCATTCTCAATCAGCCGAGCATGTCCTGATTTAGATGGAGTTTGAGAACTATTTTTGGAAAGCAAGGAAAGAAGTAAAATGCTAAGAATGACGATTTTCAAATCACCTGAATTATCAAACATAAGATCTTTGACAACCTTTCTTTGAGACCCTTGCTGTCCTAGATCCCTCCCATTGTCTCTAGACATGAGATAAGAATTAGCTAATATATCTTAATTTTGAAAACAAAAAACAAAACAAACCCAATTCGATAATAAAAAAAATAAAGTTAACCAAAACCCTCAAATAGATATAAGAAAAATCATGACTCTATAGTTGCTGGGTTTTCTCCTTATTGTTTGTACTCCTTAAGGGCAAATATACCATGCTTCCTTTGTTTAATTGCTAAGCAAAATTTTGTTGTATATTAAAAGATGATGATCCATTTCTTTTTTATTGGATATTTTCTTTATTTACATTTCAAATGTTATCCCCTTTCCCAGTTTCCCCCTACCTGGGGTACCCCTAGCTCATGCCCTCTCCCCCGCTTCTATGATGGGTGTTTTCCCACCCACCCACCTACACCTGCCCTCGAATTCCCCTACACCGGGGCATCGAGCATTCACAAGACCAAAGGCCTCTTTTCCCACTGATGCCCAACATGGCCATCCTCTGCTACATATGAGGTTGGAGCCATGGGTCCCTCTATGTGTATCACTTGGTTGGTTGTTTAGTCCCTGAGAGCTCTGGGGGTTCTGGTTGTTTGATATTGTTGTTCTTCCTATGGGGTTGCAAACCCATTCAGCTTCTTCATTTCTTTCTCTAACTTCTCCTGAGTGAGGTAACCCAATCACAAAAGAACACGCATGGTATTCAGTCACTGATAAGTGGATATTAGCCTAAAAGCTCAGAATACCCAAGATATAATTCACAGACCACATGAAGCTCAAGAAGAAGAGAGATCAAAGTGTGGGTGCTGTGGTCCTTCTTAGAAGGGGCAACAAAATACTCACAGGATCAAATATGGAAACAAAGTGTGGAGCAGAGACTGAAGGAAAGTCATCCAGAGACTGCCCCACCTGGTGATCCGTCCAATATACAGTCACCAAATGTAGACACTATTGTGGATGCCAAGAAGCGCTTGCTGACAGGACCTGATATAGTTGACTCCTGAGAGGCTGACAAATACAGAGGCAGACGCATGCAGCCAACCATTGGACTGAGCATGGGATCCCCAGTGGAGGAATCAGAGAAAGGACATTCCATTTCTATGGAAGACCGTTTGATAGTATTTTCACTTGATGACAGAACACACTATCCCATCATAGCAGAAGTTACATACAACATAACCACCATAGGCAGAAGGTCATAAACATTAACAGTTAACTGATCCAGCCATTTCACCTTAAAATGTGGCATATTTACAGAGGGTATTTCTTTTCTAATGAGGAAATTCAAGGTGAGACACTTTTAATTTTGAACCTTATATTTGTTCTTTTTTTTTTATTTTAAAAGGTTAAAGGTTAGTCAGTCAATAACATAGGTGAAAACATATTTGTATGCTATGCCCATGTCTTTAAATGCTAATTATCACAAGTTACAAGAATAGCTCACGCTCATCACAGCCTTCCTTCAATCAGGATAGCTCTTTCGGCTGTCAGTTTTTTATATTTCTAGTTTTTTATATTTTTGTTTGTTTTGGGGTTTATTTGTTTTATTTTTTGTTGTTATTCTTGTGTTTCTTTCTGTTTTACTTCTCTTCATAGTTCTATTGATTTGTTAACATTTTTAGTCTATAATAAAGTTATTCTCATCAATATATCATTATCATAAGATTTGTCCTTGAGTGCCAAGGGATTTATGTTATGGAGTCCCTGTGCTGTGATGTTTTATTTATCATCTCTTTGTTATTTTTAAATACAGTTGGTACTATTCAGTTGATGTGTGAAAAATCATCCTAATGATATAATTTGAAACAAACAGTAAGTGTTTAGAAAAAATCTTACTCTGAGTAAATACTGAAGACATACTCCTTTGATATTCAGGCTAGCATATGTCCTTGAAGAAGATTATATGATCAAGGCACAATCATACAAAAAAATAATAGAAGGAAAAGTTGGTTTTTAAATCTCTAGCTGTCCTCCTTGGATTATTTTACCAAGCCAGGGTCATCTGAAAAGAATGAGTTTCAGTTGAGAAAATGACTCCAACAAATTGATCAGTGAGCATGTCTGTGGGCGTCTTGTTTTTTCATATTTTATTTACATTTCAAATGTTTCCCCCTTTCCAGATCTTCCCTTTGGAACCTCCCCACTTCCTCCCCCTCCCCTGCCACTATGGGGATATTCCCCCACCCATCCACCCAGCCACTCTCGTCATCCCTCCTTGGCATTCTCCTATATTGGAGGATCTAACACCCTCAGGCCCAAGGGCCTCTCTTCCCCTTAATGGCTAACAAGACCCTCCTCTGCCACATATGTGGCCAGCACCATGGATCCGTCCATGTGTATTCTTTGGTTGGTGGATCAGTCTCCAGGAGTATCGAGGGGTCAGGCCAGTTGCCACTGTTGCTGCCTCCCTAGGGATGCAAACTCCCTCAGCTCCTTCAGTCCCTTCTCCAAGTCCTCGATCTGGGACCTCACACTCAGCCCTACTGTTGCTGTGAAGTGACTCTTGGGCATTTCTAACTTTTGGGCTAATAACCGCTTAACAATGAGTACATACAATGTTCATTCTTTTGTGACTGCGTTACCTTGCTCAGGATGATATTTTCAAGATCCATCCATTTGTCTGTGAATTTCATGAAGTCATTGTTTTTAATAGCTGAGTAGTATTCCATTGTGTAAATGTACCACATTTTCTGTATTCATTCTTCTGTTGAGGGACATCTGGGTTGTTTCCAGCTTCTGGCTATTATAAATATGGCTGCTATGAACATAGTGGAGCATGTGTCCTTATTACATGTTGGAGCATCTTCTGGGTATATGCCCAGGAGTGGAATAGCTGGGTCCTCAGGTAGTATTATGTTCATTTTTCTGAGGGTCCGCCAAACTGATTTCCAGAGAGGTTATATCAGCTTGCATTCCCACCAGCAAGAGGTTGTGGGCACTGTCTTGAATCGTGATTGATATAGGATGGTCCAGTCTACTGCAGGCATGCCAGCTCCAGTCATGTAGTCCTGGTTTGCATAAGCAAGACTGCTGAGCAAGCCATAGAGAGTGGCTTGTAAATGCCAATCCCGATTCATGTTTGCGTGGTCTCTGCTTCAGTTCCTGACCCGGGGTTTCTGCCCCAACTTTGTTCGTGAAGACAGATGATGTGGGAGTATAATTGAAATACACCCTTTTTTCCTAAGTTGATCTTGGTTATGGTGTTTATTAAAGCAACAGAAAGCAAACAAAGACAGTATCCATCATATGGATGAGAATTACCCAGAGATATCATGTCAACATCTAGCGCGTTGGGTCCGTGGGTAGGGTGGTAGTGATCAGGACACGGGATGCAGAGTAACTGTGAACCATTGCATAATTTCTTGAAATTTTCACCACCTTTTAGAGGCAAGCAGAATAAAGCTTTCTCATAACTTCTAATCTTGACAGATTCTATTTCTCACGCAATAGTTTATCTGGGTTCAATGTGACCCAAACCTCCTTTCAGACTGAGAAATCTGTCAGCAATCCAACTCTTTTTATGTATTGCTTAGTTTAATTAAAACTAAGTTTCTCATCGGAAGATGATCATGAAGGCCACTTCTTCAGGCATGCAGCTTACTTGGCAGACATCAAGATTCTCTGCTGAGAAAGTGTGCTTTCTCGGTGTCCCAGTGTGCTGGGATTTAGAGATATCCTTAAGTCACCTTACAACTAGAAGGCTGGGAGTAGTCACCTCATGCCATTTCTCAATATCAAGTCTACACTTGAAGGCTGTAACCCTGATTTGAAAGTATAGATTACTCTGTAGTCATTCACAATCCCCTGATGTTTAGTCTCTCTTCTATTTTCTCAATCTCCTTCATCAAAACTATTTTCTCCTGCTTGGTTTGATGCAACTGTGAACACCTTTAGTAGAAGTAGCTACCATATGAAGTGTACACATTAATAGTAAGGTTGAAAGTATCACTGTTGCAGTTCAAAGCACATGCCTATTATTCTTAAAAGAGATGAATTGATAGCATCTATTATATCGGAATAGTCAATATGGTTTTTTGATTTTTTGTTTTTTGTTTTTAATTTGATTGCATGGACTTATTTTTAGGTATTTTTTCTTCTTATTCAGCATGATTTTTAAATTAGTGTCCAAAAAACTATGCACAGAACCATACAAGACACTGTAAGGAATTCAGGAGGATGTTACTGGGTTTAGATTTAATAAAACAAACAAAAACCCATAATGATGTCTCCCAAAATCTATGTACATGTGTAGCATAAATAAGTACATAATTTAAACATTAAGCTGTGATATATTATTTGATGACACAAGATTTTTGTGAGGCTAAACTGCTAAAATAAATATAAAATGCAGGGGAAAATGAATATGGAAGGTAAATGAGAGTGGTAGGGTGGGTTGTGGTTATGATAAACAAAAGCGTTAAAAAAAAAACCAAACTTTGAATCTTGTGTTATATTTTTTCTGTCTAATAAACTTCAAGTACAGACTTGCTAAAAACTAATTTTCTTGCTTTTTAAAGTTTTAAAAGTATTTTCCCAGATCTAGTTTACAAAATACAAGTTTACTGAATCCAAAATTCTAAATGTATTTAAAATTATTTCCTATGATAATTTTACACTCAATTTTAAAATTTTGTTCATAAACAATGTCTGTTCCCCACCTTTAAATTTTTTCTTGGTACCATTTGCTTCAACACTATGAGTATGACTTACATTCCCACTACTTTGTTGTGATTTTGCTCTCATTTTTATTTGCACGTTTCTGGTTTTCATAAGCTCAGAAACACCTTAAAGTAGTTCTCTAAATATTTCTTGAGCCCTCATTTTTCCTGGTGCTCCAGATACAAGTAATTAAACCATTTGCTCACCATGGCTTTATTATTATTTTTTAACCTTTCTGTCATTATTTTGAAAACTTTAAAAAATTATTCTATATCTATACGGAACCTCAAAGTTGGCTCAAGACACCCTGAAACCAAGTTCTCAGCAAAATGAGATTTGTTTGCCCCTAGAGAGACAAAATGCAGAGAATAAGAGACAAAGAAGATGAGGGAGACTGGAGAGAACAAGGAAGAAGGGGATTGGCATATTTATCCCAGAGTGGGACAAAGAATTCCTCAGGATAAAGAGGGAGAAGTTGCTCATAGGAAAATGACACCCCAGCTTTATAAAGAGAAATGGAGAAATTCTGTGTTAAAATGAGAAGTTGGATCTTAATTGGGCATATTAATTAGGTGAGTCAAAGGGAGCTTTTGACTGCTGGACTTTAATATGTTGATAGCTGAGCCTTAGTTGTCAGCCTCCAGAGGAGGGATTGGCCAAATCAGGGACCAGGTCTTGGAGGCTCAGCAATGTCATATAATGGCTTTTAGCAAAGCAGAGAGAATGAGGGAAAAGTGCAAGGCTTGCCTACCATATCCATGTTTGCCATGCTGTTTAGGGTCCCTTTAATGTCTATAACTGATATGTTTCTCTGAAATATGCAGTTTGTATGGAAACAGTGAGCTCTCTTCTGTAATGTTTTATTGATAAATAGGTTTCCCCTCCACAAACCTTCCATCCCATTCTCTCTCGTTCCCCTCCCCTTGGCCTCTGTGAGTGTGTTCATTCACCTACTCACTCATTCCTGACTCACTGCTATAACATCCCCTTATGCTGGGGCATCAAGCCTCCATAGGGCTCCCTCCCATTGATGCCAGATAAGACTATCCTCTGCTCCATATGTATCTGGATCCATGGAACCCTCCACGAATACTCTTTGGTGGGTGGTTAGTCACTGGGAGATCAAGGGGTTCCAGTTAGTTGATATTGTTCTTTCTATGAGGTTACAATACCCTTCAGCTCCTTCCCCTAGCTTTTCTATTGGGATCCTTGGGCTCAGTCTGATGGTTAGCTGTGATTATCTGCATCTGTTTTAATTAGTTAGGTGCTGCTAGAAACTCTCAGAGAGCAAGCATAGCAGGCTCCTGTCAGCAAGCTTTTCTTGGCATCAGCAATAGTGTCAGGGTTTGGTGTCTGAAGATGGGATGAACCTCTAGCTAGTTTCCTGGGACCATTTTCTTTGAAAATTTCTTTCCAGCCTTTTATACTGGGGTAATATCTACTTTGTCACTGAGGAGTGTTTCTTCTATGCAGAATCATGCTGGGTCCCATTTATGTGTCTAGTCTATAAACCTATGTCTTTTTATTGGGGAATTGAGTCCATTGATGTTCAGAGAAATTAGGGAACAATGATTGTTGCTTACTGTTACTTTTGTTGATAGAGGTGAAATTATGTTTGTATGGTTCTCTTCTTTTGGGTTTGTTATGAGATGATTAATTTCTTGCTTTTTCTTGGATATAGTTTCCCTCCTTGTGTTAGAGTTTTCCTTTTATTATCCTTTGTAGGATGGATTAGTGGAAATATATTGTTTAAATTTGGTTTGCCATGGAATATCTTGGTTTCTGCATTTATGGTAATTGAGAGCTTTGCTGGGTATAATAGCCTGAGCTAGCAGTTTTGTTCTCTTTGCATCTGTATGACACTTGCCTAAGATATTCTGGCTTTTAGAGTCTCTGTTGAGAAGTCTGGTGTAATTCTGATAGGTCTGACTTTATATGTTACTTGACCTTTTTTCCTTATTGATTTTGATATTCGTTTTTTGCTCTGTGCATTTGGTGTTTTGATTATTATGAGATAGGAGGAATTTCTTTTCTGGTTCAATCTGTCTGGTTCATACTGTAGGCTTCTTGTATGTTTATCGGCATCTTTAGGTTAGGGAAGTCTTCTATAATTTTAGTGAAGATGTTTACTGGCTCTTTGAGTTGGGAATCTTCACTTTCTTCTACACCTATTATTTTTAGGTTTTGTTACTAGATGGTTTTGTTCAATTCCTTTACCTGTTTGATTGTTTTCCTGAATTTCTTCAATAGATTTGTGTGTGTTTCCTCCTTTTACCTCTGTTCTCCTGAATTTCTTTAAGGGAGTTATTTATGTCCTTCTTATAGTCCTCTATCATCTTCATGAGATGGGATTTTAAATCTCAATCTTGCTACTCAGGTGTGTTGGGGTATTTGGGACTTGCTGTGGTGTGAGAACTGGGTTCTGATGTTGCCAAGTAGCATTGGTTTTTTGGTGCTTATATTCTTGCACTTCCCTCTGGCCATCTGGTTATTTCTGGAGTTAACTGGCCTTGCTGTCTCTTACTGGAGCCTATTTCTCCTATAAGCAAGGTTATGTTGTGTTTCCTTAGGTCAGACAGTCGCTGGGTATGGAAAGGGGTGTGGAGACCTTGTTCTGTGAGTCTGGTTGTGTCAGAGCTCATTACGTTCAAGCTGTCTCTAGGTGTGGATGAATAGAGAGGGTGTTGGGACACAAGATCCTCTCCAGGGCACAGGTGCAAACCAGGAGGAACTTGTCTCAATCTGGGCAGGCCAGATGGGCAGGAATTACTGCATGCCCTGTTCCTGGGGGAGAGTGGACAGTTAGGCCAGGTATTGGTGCAGGGGTTGGAGCTGCACCTGTGATCTTGGGTATATCAGAACTCCTGGAGATCAAGCTGTCTCTGGGTGAGAGGAGAGTGGATGGGTATCTGGAGCATAAGATCTGCTCCTGGGCACAGGTGCAAACCAGAAGGAACGTGTGCCAGTGGATTCTTTATTTCTTTTAAAATGATTTTTAGTAGTTCTTTGATAATGTCATACATGTTTTGATCATATTCACCCCCTTCCTCTCAGCCTTTCCCATATCTACTCCCCTTACTTCCTCTTTTCCTACCTACCCAAACTTGTGTCTTTAAAACAAAACAAAACACCAAGACCAATTTGTGACTCACAAATATTCTTGGATGTGTATGCTTCCACAAGAGTGTAGTCAACTTAATATTTTCAGAGAAAATTGACTGTCCGTCATCAACTAACAACTGCCAATTGATCTACAATTAATGGTGAGAGTTTATGGTCTGCTCTCCTCTCCATACTGAGATTTGGTCTGGTTTCAGCTTGCACAGGTATTAGCTATCATAACCACTATGAGTTGATAACACACACACACACACACACACACACACACACACACACCTCTGTGTTCATCTGACTCTCTTTCATGACCACAGAACTGGGAAAAGGAACATCATAATGTAACTAGCTACTTTCTAACTGAATTTTAGTGATGATCCACAGGCGGAAATCTGGCATTATTTTCAGGGTAAGAACCTGTAGATAGGTAGCTCATAGGCCTTAAGGGAAAACCTAGTACTACTATTCTGCAAAATGAGCACAGTATTAAACCAGTTCCTATGATTTATTCTTACATGCGCAGCTCAATACGTCTCCCAGTCCTCATCACAGAACCTTGTATTTGCAATACATAATGATTAAAACAGACTTACAACTGGTCAAGATATGGAGGCTATGTAGAGAGGTCATTTCTAAATGGGCTATTTATATCAAGCTCCCCTTTCTAAGGCTCAGGAATCATTGAGTAATGAGTCTAGGTCCATGTCTCATCCTCTGCACTGCAGCTTCTAGGGAAAAATGGCAAATGTACCTTTACTATAGATTCCTTTCAGAGTCAAAAATGTTCAAAGTCCTAGCTAAATTTACACTCCTCCTATAATTCCAATTAGCATAACTTTTATGATGTAAGGTGACAGTATCATCAAATAGGTACTTCATTCTATCTTGGCTCACATGTTTATTCATTCCGATGTTTTCTCAGGCCAATCTACATTGGGTAGAACAGTAACTTTCTCTTAATTGTTACCTAAAGATGAGGCTGTAGCTTTGAGGAATTCTATCCCTTTGATACTGACTTGATCCACAAACCAGAAAATTTTTCATAACCAAAACTTAAAAAACAAAACAAAACAAAAAAAAAAAACCGAACAAACAAACAAAAAAAAAAAAACAAGCTCTTCACAGAGCTCTTACAAGTAGCATGATGCCAAGTTAGAAAGAAATGGATGTCATTGATGTTTTTCATTAATTATTTTATTTACTTGATATCCCAAAATCAACTTTACCTCCCTCTTCTCGTCCAAGTTCCACCCTCTTACCTTCCTTTCTCAATTGGATACCTTTCTCCATTTGTCTTCAGAGAAGAAGAGGCCTCCCATGGATATTAATCCACCTTGGCATATCAAGTTGTAGTAGGACTAGGGTGCATCTTCTCCTATTGAGGCTAGACAAGGCCACACACTAAGGGGAAAGGGATTCAAAGGCCAGCAGCAGATTCAGAGACAGCCCTTGTTCCTGCTGTTAGGGAACCCATATGAAGACCAAGCTGAAAGTCTGATATATATATATGTAGGGGGCCTAGGTCTGTCCTATGTATGCTCCCTTGTTGGTGGTTCAGTTTCTGTGAACCCATACCAGCCCAAGTTAGCTGATTCTGTAGGTTTTCTTGTGTGGTCTTTGACCTCTCCGGTTCTTTTAATCCTTTCAATCCCTCTTGCAGAAAATTATTCCTGAATTCTGCCTAATGTTTGGCCATGGGTCTCTGCATCTGTTTCCATCAGCTGCTGGGTGAAGCTCTCAGATGACAGTTATGTTAGGCTCCTGTTCACAAGTATAGCGGAATATCATTAATAGTGTCAGGAGTGGTCTCTCCTCATGGCATGGGTCTCCAGTTCTGCTAGTCATTCGTTAACCATTCCCTCAATTTCTGTTCTATCTTTAACCCTATATATACTGTAGACAGGACAAATTGTGGGTCAAAGATTTTGTGGGTGGGTTGGTGTCCTCATCCCTTTATTGGATGTCTTGCCTAGTTACAGAAGTTGGCTGTCTCAGGTTCCATATTCCTCATTCCTAGTAGTCTTAACTAGGGTTAAAACCTCTTATATTCGTTGTAGTTTCCATTGTTGTAGGTTTCTAGATCTTCCTAGAGATACTGCCCACACTGATTCCAGTTCTGTCTTCCAATTCTCTCTCACTCTGTAGTCCATAGATTTGAACGTTCCTGTATCCTCCTCACCCATTGTCTCACCTTGATCCCTCTCTCTGTTTAACCCCAATGTTTATTTTATTTCATTTTCTCAGTGAGATTAAAGCATACTCCCTGTTTTTTTAAAATTAATTTATTCTTCTTTCATATATTATATCCCAAACACAGTTTCTTCTCCTTCTTCACCTCCCAGTCCCCAGTATCTACTCCACCTCTTTTCTGTTCGTAAATGGGCTGGCCTTCCAGAGATATCAACCAAACAAATTCACCCTTTCTCTAATCGTATTCAAACCATGGCAGCAAAACCTCCATGATAGGAAAAACCGAGTTTTAGTATTTTAAATGCCTACTTGAAAAAAAATTGAGGAAATATACAGAAATTGAGTAAAATGACATATTATCAAGAATTGTTTTAGGAAAAAACAGGGTCTGAGGTTCTGAATGTATAATCCCTAAGCTTTGCAAATGGAAATTTGGTTCACAATCTGAATCACTGTCAAACATACATGTGATACTCAAATCTTAAAATGTGAAAAAGAAACATGTGAGGAGAAAAATTCTTAGTTGATTTTCTTCATTTTTAAAAGGTGACAGTAAAAAATGGAGGAAATTAGAAATGATTTTGTCTGGATCTTAATATGCTTCCCAAACATGTGTGCTAAACTCTGGGGTGCTCTTGGCAGGCGAAGGAACCCTTTGGACATGGACCCTGTCTTAGGGTTTTAGTGCTGTGAAAAGACACCATGACCAAGGCAACTCTTATTAGAAAAACATTTATTTGGGGCTGGCTTAGAGTTTCAGAGGTTTAGTTTATTATCATCATGGCTGGATGCATGGCAGTGTCCAGGCCGACATGGTTCTTGACAGCTGAGATTTCTACATCTTGATCTGAAAGCAGAAAGGAGGGAACTGTCTTGCACAGGAAGCCAATGTGAGGGTCTCTTCAGCACTGGAGAGAACTTTAGTATAGGAACCTCAAAGCACACCCCTACAGTGAAACACTTCTTTCAAGAAGGTTACACCTACTCCAACAAGACTAATAGTGCCACTCAATGGGCATTTTCCAACCATCACAGAGCCTACCTAGTATGTGAAAATTAGTTATTTAGAGTCATGCATATCACATGCTATCAGGATGCAGACCTTATCTTCTTTCTGCCTTTGCTTATAGGTGTCATTAGAGAAGTTACTTTTCTCAGTCACACACTTCCAAAAAGATGAACTGCTTCTCCACTGGATCAACACTGTTTGAGTCCAGTTATAAGAAACTAAATGAAAACATTAAAACCATGAGTCAAACTAAATTTGTCCTCACAATTGATTCACCTAAAATTTTCTACCACGGGAAAGAACTACTTAAAATCACAACATACTCAGATATTTAATTGGAAATATGGTTTTCTTTATGTGTATGTATGTGTATATGTTTATATATATGTACATGGAATCATACATATGGAGGTCAGAAGGCACCATTGGGTACCATTCCAAAGATAAAGTCCACCTTAGTTTTTAAGGCAAATTTTACATTAGTATAAAGCTTACCACATAGGTGAGGCTAACTGGACCAAAACTCCAGGGATCTTCCTGTGTTTACCTCCCTAATCACTAAAGATACAAGTATCTATCAGCATACTCACATTTTTAATGTGGTGTTTTTTAAAAAAACTAGGATCAGACCCAGATCCTTAAGCTTACTGACTGAAATGTTTTCCAAGTCCCTGAATAATGATTCTTTTAAATTTAGAAATCAGTTTTGAATAGTGTAGATTGACAAGAACAAACAGAACAAAACAAAATGAGACAGACTAGATGGCTTAAATAATGGTTATGTGTTTTCTCATAATTCTAATATCTAGACATCTAACATAAGATTATTAGCAGTAAGTGTCTCCTTGAACATCTCTTTATGGCTCTCAGAAGGAAATCTTCTCATTGTCTCCTTGTGTATCTTTTACTGTATGCATATTCATTTTAGGTATATCTTTCCTTGTATTTCTTTCCTTATGCCACCATAAGGAAAACTTATTTAATAACTTCAGGTCCTTGCACTTATGACTCAAATCAATCACCTTATCTTTATAAAAGACCTAACTACAAATGAAATCACACTCTCTTAAGTACTGAGGTCAGGGTTTCAGTTAATAAATAAATATATTTGGCCATGAATTAATTCATAACATAGAATATTAAATAGAACTTGGAAACGTGGGGAATAAAAATCCCCTGCAGAAAGCCTTGAAAATAACATAGCTTACGCCTAATATGTCAGTTTTTAAAAGTATGTGCAACCTCTCCATATATGCAGAATATTGAGCTTCTGCCACTACAAATACAGGGAATATAGTTTGCTTTGGGCCTCTCCCTATGCCTAAGAATTCATTCTTGTCTTGCTTGATCTACTGATAGATATTATTATATAACATATTATTATTATGTAAGCCTGCTCATTTAAATCTTGTTCTCCTTTTGTTCTCTATATAAAATGTAAGTATTGTTCTTATAGCCTGTTGCAAATTTTAGATATCACTATTATAGAAGTGCAAATAAAATTACTCTTGTCAATATTTGATTTTGAGATGATATTAAAGTCAGGAATTTCTGAAGCCTTATGCAGCATTTGTGTGGCATTCTATCACACATGCATGGGTTCAAGACTGAGGTCTGGATCGATCTTAGCTTCTGAAGCTATTGAGAAGGGAGGATAGAATCAAAGCCACATAAATATTTGGTATTAAGTACCAAAGCATGTGGCAAATCTGTGTCACCCAACATCAGTGTCTGAGATAATCCTTCTTGTGTGTCAACAGTAGCTTTGTGACAGAGACTATAAACTTTAAGAGATAAGCAGCAATTCACAGGTGTATAGTCTACATCAGTGAGACAGAAAATGAGATAAAATTCCAAATTCCTCAAAGGAAAGTAGACCAACAGAAACCCCGACTTTGGCTTCTGGCTCCTAGAATTATGAGAAATACATTTCTGGTTTTGTACACCAAATCTCTGTGATTTTAGGTTGGTAGTTCCAGCAAACTAAATAGATTCTTAGCCTAAGATTCAAGATAGGCTTTCTCCTGTGTTTCTTTGTGAAGCTATACATACAGGACCTGTTGGACTCTAGACTACAGAGAAGGGCTTCTCACCTGTAACAGTTCAGCAGACGTTTGGCTATCATATTTACTTAGTTGGTAAATATTATTCTAGAACATTCTCCGTGTTTATTGAAACAAAGGACTGTTTTGTGAATTGATCCTTCATCAGCTATGTGTGTTCACTTCACATTTACTGTAATATGACACTCAGGAGCACCATTATGGTAGGCTGTCTTAAACCTATTTGGCACTTCATGAAAGCTATTGGTTTATAATTTATGCTAGTTTCCCTTTCACTAAAATGTACTTCATAAAATCAATAGACTTGTTTCTATCTCATCTAAAGTATACTACATTAAAAACTGAACCATTACTCTTTGATAATGATGGCTCTTTAGTTTTAAGTCAGACTCATGTCAGAACATGTCAATGTTTGTTTTATTTTAGTGTTACTGGAGATATGATTATATTGATTGTGAAATAAATAGATATATCATATAAAGAAAAAATGTTAAAAGTATTAACAATAAATAAAAGTAATAGCAAGAATTTTTCAAAGCTAATTTTTATTATTAAATCTTTTGCTTTTATATATTTTAGGGATTAACATTCAGTTTATGGCAGAGGGAGGGAAACTGGAATTAGAGTAATATTATCAGTGGATCAATTAAGTACAGAAAGAGTATCAGTAATCACTTAATTTAATTTCTATGTGGTAAGTACTTGAATTAACAACACTTGAATTGAATCCAGTTACCAGTGGTGAAATAGTTGTGATCTGGACCATGAGTATACACTGAAAAAATATCTAGGAGAAAGATAAAATACTCACAATCTTAGTCAGGGTTTCTATTCCTGCACAAACATCATGACCAAGAAATAAGTTGGGGAGGAAAAGGTTTATTCAGCTTACACTTCCATGCTGCTGTTCATCACTAAAGAAAGTCAGGACTGGAACTCAAGCAGGTCAGGAAGCAGGAGCTGATGCAGAGGCCATGGAGGGATGTAACTTACTGGCTTGCTTGCTTGCTTATTCTCCTGGCTTGCTCAGCCTGCTTTCTTATAGAAACCAAGACTACCAGTCCACAGATGGTACCACTCAAAGGGGCCCTCCCCCTTGATCACTAATTGAGAAAATACCTTACCACTGGATCTCATGGAGGCATTTTCTCAACTGAAACTCCTTTCTCTGTGATAACTTCAGCTTGTGTCAAGTTGACACATAAAACCAGCCAGTATACTCACCTTTTCTGCAATGATTTATGGTGTATAAGATACTGACAAAATAATGCGAGGAATATATTTTTAATTAGTTTCATGCAGATCTTGTTCTCATAGCTCTATGACTTCCTTGAAAAGAAGAGTAATGTGTCAGCTCCTTTCCCATTACTTAGGACAATGACATTTTTAACTATAAATACTAATTTATTAATACTTACAGAAATAAAATCCTGAAAAGAGATTAAAGTGGTGCTCTAGCCATTTGGAATTCCAAGGCCATCTCAATAACTTAAAACTGCAAAGATTCATGTCATAGAGCTCTAAGCATCTGAAATTCCCTTTCTGCTTCTGTACCCATTTTGTAGGGATCAATCTTAATAAAAAATTATATCTGCAGATATTATAAAAGTTTCTATCAGAGGATGCATCAATATTGAAAAATCAAATGCTGCTCTTCGTGACATCTACATCATTTTCAGCAATTCCAAACACACGAGATCAGGGAGGTGACCTGTCTCTGTCGTCAAGAATTTAGTCAAGAAGAACTGATATGAGGATCTGTTTTTCAATATCTAAATATAGAAAAAAACCTGGGAATCATTTTCAAAAAAGACAGTCTTGAGTATGAAAGGCATTGTTCACAAGTCAAAATAATTTGAAGTTATTACTCCGTTTACTTTTCTGGGCATCTGAAAAATATTAGATTAAGCAGTCTAATAATAAACAAGTTTGTTCTTCTTTCTACAACCAATTTATATTGTCATTTACCGTGTAAAATATGACTGAGATTTTATTGGTTTGGCCAAGCCCCTTCTCCAGGGCTATCACTCTGATAGTCTCATGCATTCATGTGATCTGAAATTAGTATTTCCAATGATGACATTCCAAGAAGGGTATAGAAGAGTAAATATGAGTAACTTACCTATACTTGTCTTTGTTTGCAGAACTGCAGCCTTAAAGTCAATGCATTTCTCTAGATGTCCTCAAAACAGTCCAACAGACCTGGAGATGGCTCAGTGATAAAGAGCTTGGACTGCTCTTACAGAGGACAAGAGGTCAGCTCACAGCACCTGTGTCATATATGTCCCCACAACCTGTAAATCCAGATCCATGAGATCTGACATGTTTTTCTTGACTCTGTAGGTACTCACACTCACATACGAATAGCCAGACAACCACAAATTTTTAGTCACTCAACACAGTAACATTGAATCCCAAAGTGGTTTTACCGACTTGCAGACCCACCAGCAATAGAGGAGTGTTCCTCTTTGTCCACATCCTCCCTGTCATCTCTACTTTTTAATCTTAGCTATTCTGACTGGTGTGAGGTGGAATCTCATGGTCGATTTGATTTGCATTTCCCTGATGACTAAGGATGTTGAACATTTCCATAGGTGCTTCTCAGCCATTTGAGATTCTTCAGTTGAGTATTCTCTGTTTATCTCTGTACCCCATTTTTAAATAGGGTTATTTGGTTCTCTGGAGTCTAACTTCTTGAGTTCTTTGCATATTTTGGATATTAGACCTTTATGAGATATAAGGTTGATAAAGATCTTTTCCCAATCTGTGGGTTGCTGTTTTGTCTTATTGATAGTCTCCTTTGCCTTACAGAAGCTTTTCAATTTTATGAGGTTCCATTTGTCAATTGTTAATCTTAGAGCGTGAGTCATTGGTGTTCTGTTCAGGAAATTTTCCCTTGTGCCAATGTGTTCCATGTTCTTTTTAACTTTCTCTTCTATTAGATTCTGCTTATCTTGTTTTATGTGGAGGTCCTTGATCCCCTTGAAATTGAGCTTTGCACAAAGAGATAAAAGTGGATCAATTTTCATTCTTCCTCATGTTGACATCCAGTTGAACCAGCTCTGTTTGTTGAAAATGCTGGCTTTTCCCCACTGGATGATTTTGGCTTTTTTGTCAAAGATCAGGTGAGTATAGGACTCCAGGAAGTGAAATCCTCCAGGACACAACAGAGATGACTTTAGCTGAAATATCCAGCAAAGGAAAGATACAACCCATAGAGACCACCTCTAGTAGATAGGCAAGGCCTCCAGTTGAGGGATGGGACCACCCACCCATCTCAAAATTTTTAACCCAGAAATATTTCTGTACAAAGGAAAGACAGGAACCAAAAATTGTAACAGAGACTAAAGGAAATGCCAACTAGAGACCTCCCCACCTATAGATCCATCCCATCTGCAGACACCAAACCCCCACACGATTACTGACACCAAGAAGCATTTGCTGACAGGCGCCTGCTATGGCTGTTCCCTAAGAGGTTCTACCAGCACCTAACAAATACAGATGGAGATACTCACAGCCAACCATTGGACTGAGCCCAGGTACCCCAAAGGAAGAGCTGGGGAAAGGACTGAAGGAGTTGAAGAGGACTGCAACCCCATAGGAAGAACAACATCAACTAACTGGACCACTCAGAGCTCTCAGGGATGAAACCACCATCCAAAGAGTATACATGGAGAGAGCCATGGCTCCAGATACATATATGTAGCAGAGGATGGTTTTATCTGACATCAGTGGGAAGGGAGACCCTTGGTCCTGTGGAGGCTTGATGCCCAAGCTTACTGCAGTGAGGCAAGAGTGGGTGAGTAGGTAGAGGAGCACCCTCATAGAGGCAAAGGGGAAGAGAGAGAGGGACTACAGTATGGAGACTTTGTGGAGAGGTAACCAGGAAGGGGGATATCATTTGAAATGTAAATGATTAAAATGATTAATAATAAATAAATAAATAAACACAGTCTCAAGGAAAACTAATACAACCAAGCTGAATCTTCGCACACAGATGAAGTGGAAGAAATAAAGAGAGAGAAAAAAAAGTATGTGTAAGTTCATAAATAAATATCATAACATTACAGCATTTAGAATGGAGAGTTAGGCCAATATTTTGAAGATAATAGAAGTTCAAGGTGATATAACCCAGATTAGCTAACCTGGAAAGAGAAAGGTTCCATAACCAAGGCAACTTTTAGAAGAAATGATTTATTTTGTCTTTTGATTCTAGTGGGTTAGATTTCATGGTGCCTAGCAGAGGTGTTGGGAAGCAGATGGAGGAAATTTCTACTGAAAGCTCACATTTTGAATCACAAGCAAGAAACAGAGAGACTGCACTAGAAATGGCACAAGTCTAAACCTCAAAGCCCTTGCCCTAGTGACATGCTTCTCTCACCAAGGCCACACCTCTCAGCCCTGCATAAACTGGGTGTGATGGCAAAGTCATTACCTGCACTGTAGAAGTATTTATAGAGGCAGTATCAAGAGGATTAGAAGATTTGTAACAGCCTATAGAAGCTTCCATTTCAGAATGGAATATATGAGACCCTAGCTCAAAAACAAAAATGAACAAAGGAAATGGTTTTGTGCATGAGTGTGTGTGTGTCTGTTGCTTTTGTTTATTTGCCATGCTGGAGATCAAAGTTAGGACCTGCACTTTCTGGAGAAATCCCTTAGCCTGATCCTGAACCTGATATGCTGCCTTAACATACAGTATGCAATTATTAATTAAGGTATGACAATCTCTGTATTTATATCTGTGTGCTTAGCTCATTTATATTTAAAAAATAACACGATGTTTGAAATTATGTTTGTCAATTATTTCCTTCATATTTTTCCTCTCTTTTGTTCCTTTGTCATTTTTTGCATGATTTTCATGCTTTGGAATTATATTTTCAGTTTTTGTTTTTCTTGAGCCATTAGGGTTTTATGTAATATTTTGAGTAGTTAGCATAGAGAACATTTAATACTTAACTGTTTACAGTCTTCTTAGAGCAAATATTTCCACTTGAAGGACACATAGACTCCATGCAGCCTTAACTGTTTCCTGATCCTGATCGCCACGTGTCTTACCTCTATATGTTTGAAGCATTGCCTAGAATAGTAAATGTAGCTTTCAATGGTCTTAAAGGTTTTAAATAATCGACAAAGGCAGGTATTTTCTGGTTTGTTTCCGCTTAATTAATCAATTGGTTATTCTCTTCGTTTCTAGAATTTCAAGTTTTCCTGAGTGATAATTTACTCTACTAGAAATCTTACTTGGGTTTTAAAGCATATATACTAATAACCATGATCTTCAAGTTCCCAATTCTCACTACAGGCTTCTTGTTTCATGATACCTAAGGGGCTTGAGAGGCCTGAGAGGCATGAGGGATGTGGCTTACATACATATGTGATTTATTTGAATGGCTTTACAGGGTGTGGTCCAGTTAGTCCAACAATGGTTGTCTATCAATGGAAAGTTCGAGAATCTATTAGTTGTTAGGTCACAAGGTTATATATCTCAGTTGCTCTTTAATATACACCAAAATATCAAAGAAGCAGACTCTAATGCTAGTGATGGAAAGGACTTGCCAACCAGAGTAAGGACAAGCAGGCAGAAAGCAAGAGCTTCCTACATGTATGTCCTTTAGGTAGTCTGCCACAAGAAGGCATGGCTCAGAAAAAGGTGGATCTTCCCATCTCAAAAATTCTGACTGAAGGTGTGTGTTTTCACTTCAAATTATTTGACTAGGAAAAATCCCTCTCAGGTGGAATCAGGTGCTTGTTATTTAGTTAATTCCTGAGATAGTCATTTGACAACAAGTATAGTCATCACACATGCAGTACAATTATTATTACATACATTCTCTCTCTCTCTCTCTCTCTCTCTCTCTCTCTCTCTCTCTCTCTCTGCCTATGTCATATTGCTCACTTTTCAAGCTTCTAGCTGTGTTTCCTCCCAGAGTTTTAATTTTTCATCAGGGAACGTTGTCCGCAATGAGATTGCCTCCATCCTAAGTAAAAGTCTTTTTCATGATTTGTAACCACAGCCCTGTTTATCCAATCAGGGCCAACTTTTTACGTCCAGAGAAATTTAGCAGTAATATACTTGCCTTAAGTTATTTAAGCACTTTTTAAAATTACATATATTAAATAATTTCTATTCAAAGCATATGAAAACTTTAACTTGCCTGAAAATAAAATTAAGAAAACATGTAGTAAGAGGTGAGTGCTTGAAATTGGATTCACCAAATCACTTTCAGACTACATAATAAGTTGAAGAATACATAATTCAGTTCCTTAACTTACTAAATACATATGTAAATGGTATTTTTTTCTTTATATAACCCATGCACATAAATTACTGGGACTTTAATGATTTATTTTCAAAAAGTAATTAACATTCTAGAGATGATGAAATGAAATACAGTATGAAAAACACTGAAATCTACTGTTCTATTCTTCACACATGTGTACTCTCAACCTAAGTGGAACTTATAAAAAGTGTCCCCTACAACCTCATGAGTCCTCAGCTACTCACCATTTACCTTTTCTTAAATAAATCAAATGGACAATTTTAGTCTCATACAATTCTATCATGCTCTCTGATTTAAATCTATAGGAAATGTCGCCGTATGCTGTAAAATTGAAAAAGTTTGAAGAATTAGAGGTTTCAGATAATAATGAAAACAACGGATGACTAAACACATTCCAGAGGGGGCTGGAGAGATGGCTCAGCAGTTTAGAGCATCTGCTGTTTCCAGAGGACTTGATCTTACATCACAGCACCCACCTCAGGAAGCTCACAGTCTTTGTAACTCCAGCACCACTGCCTTGGACACTCTTGCCTAGCACTCACACAGACATACATACATGTCTTAATAAATAAATCTTACAAAATAAAATCGCAAAGATGCTGATGGCACACACTTAAATGGCTAAGATATATATATATCTTATATATATATTTATATATATATAAGATATATATATATCTTATATATATATATATATATAAATTGTTGCCATGCTTTCTAATTTATTACTAATTCTAATGGAATAAAAGGACAGTGACCCAAAGGCCTACAATATTCAATGAATAAGTGGGTCAAGGAGGCCAATGGAGGAATGGCAGAGGATCATATTTCATAGAATTCTAGACATTAAAGTACTTCAGGTTTTTGATGGTTTTTGATGGAATAAAGAAAACAAAGTGAAATAAGACACATAGAATAAAGAAAAAATATCTAATGCATCTGAGAAGCTAATGGAAACCAGCTTATGTAGTGAATCAGAAACAGGTAAATCTTCACAGGAGGGCTGCAATGAGAAGGAGTGGTATTTAAAAGGAAATCTGCAAAATATGGTAAGGATCCTGGAGTGATACATCAACCTGTGGCCTTGGGATATCAGTATCAGAGAGAAGATTAGAGAATATACACAATTTACGTGAATATAAAGATTGGTGACAAGAGGGGATACAGTCTATACTCATTGTTCTTGATACTGCATCACATTCTCCATTTAAGACTGAAACTTTCACATCTACCTCAGGAACACATATACTAAAAATTGGAATAATAAATGAAGATAAGAATGGGCTCAGCACAATGATAAGGAAATTCATGAAGTACAAGCATCTTCTAAAGAGTCACCTGTCATTAAATTCAGAAAGGTGATGTTGTAACTGTTCGGGCAGCTTCATCAGAAACATAGTGTGGATTATAATTAGCTGTCTAGAACTGCCACAGTACTCATCATGGCCATACTAACATCTCGGGAAAAGTAAAAGTGGCCCGAAGTCAACAACACAAGGAACCAGGACGTTATCTAGAAAGCTTTGTTCATCAAACCTTTTCATAAGTCTCAGTAGCACTCAAAGTTGTCCACTAATTGTCATGAAGTATATGATACCCATGGAAACTACTTATGGCTATTCACTTGTGGAAGTAATGATAACCATTTGTCATTTTGTTTGAACATATATTAGGAGTTTCATTATTTAAAAGCATCTGGTTCAAATTTTCTTAGACTAAGAATTACAGGCCCCAAATGGTCCCATTTCTTCAATTGTTTTTGTAGAATAATGTCATAGCAAACTGCCCAAACAACCCAAACCATCCATACAGGTTATCTCTCAAGAAAGAGCACACTTCATTAATCTTAATTATCTTTCCATGGAACTACAGTGACTGAAAATTAGTCTATTCCATTTGCAGGGAGAGAATAGATAAAAATCTGCATGGTAACACCCAAGATAAAAATCTATATAGTAACCCCCAACACAGCTCCTTTCCCTATCTTGTTAAAAACAAGAGAGACTAATGAACTGTTGTAAGGGATAGTATCATATTATTTTCTAGAGCTTTCTAATGCTCTCTACTTTAATAAGAGGAATGAGCCTTGCACATTATTTAATAATGCTGTCATAAGTCTTCTAGCTATGCTAATTTGAACAGCCTTATAGCTTTCTCCTGATTCTCACATGCTCTAACAAGTTATGAAATCTGCTTTTCCCCCCTTAGGATGAGATCTCTCTAACACTAGATTTTAATCCTCTTCATAAAATAAAAGCTTCATGTCTTGATCATACTATATGTATGTATGAAAACTATTTCTCAGTTAACTTCTCACCTTTCTGATACAAAACATATGTTTCTATATTGCCAGAAAGATGATTGATCTCAACCTAAGCTCTAATTGCATGACCTTCCTGATCACATGCCTTCACTGATTTAGATTTGTATCAGAAGGGAATCAAAATCCAAACTCTGTTTTTGTACCTTCTTTCCTCTATCTCATGGGCAGCCACTGCTACTGAATGGGCTCCTAAGCCTTGGTACCAGTCTGAATATTGCCCAATGGGTGTTGGAAACTTAGTTTCTCTGGACTTTACATTTCCTATCTGAATGTAGGAGTCATTGTACAAATAGTTTTCATAAGTATTAAATGTGGAAAGACTGAAAGAGCTGAAGGGGTTTGTAATCCCAAAGATAGAACAACAATGTCAACCAATCAAAGTTCCCAGGGACTAAACCACCAACCAAAGACTATACATGGAGGACTCCAGCTGCATATGTAGCAGAGGATTGCCTCAATGGGAGGGGAGCCCCTTGGTACTGTGGAGTCTCAATGACTCAGTATAGGGGAATGATAGGGTGCTGAGGCAGAAGTGGGTATGTGGGTGGGGGAGCACCCTCATAGAAGGAGAGGAGTGGGGGAGGGAATAGAAGATTTGTGGAGGGGAAACTGGCAAGGGGGATATCATTTGAAATGTAAATAAATAAAATAACCAATAAAAAATAAAATAAATGTGGAAAAAGTCTCAAACAATCCTAGTCACATAAAAATGTAATGTGATTTGCTATCCCCAATTTAATTTTCCAGATATTCGATTTTGTGATTCCATTCCAACTCCTCTCTTCATAGGAAGGATAATAACTCTTTTGTATTTAGTCCAAAGAGTGTAAAGTGGAAATCCAATCGTCCAGGCTAAAACTAAGAGACTATTATTTCAGTGAAGTCTTCTTAGCTTCCTGCACTCCTAATTCTACATCCAAAGTATGTATCTTCAAGGATGTTCTTGTAGAACTTGAAAACAGTGTTTATCGAGTACAACGTGTAGCCTGTCAAACAAGTAAAGAGTGACTCAACACTATTTTTAACACTGGCATACCTACGCTTGAGAGTCACACTTGCCCTCCATATTTTTCTGTGCTTTTTTCCTTTCTAAATCTAGCCCGATATAAACCTGGGACCAAATGCTCTCTCCTTTTACTTCAAATAACATTGATTTGTACTCCTGAAGAGTTTACCTTTTCCCTTCTAAAGCTTACATCTGTTCACATTTTCTTTCTATATCTGTTTCTCAACTTTTCTCATTTGAGGGATGGGAATATTCTTCAGAATGAGCTGTGCTAGTTCATCTTTAACCTAGTATTTCTATGTACATAATAAAGGCTCAGGAAAACTTTTCAAATGGAACATGACTGAGTCATTTTTTTTATTTTTATTTTTCTGAATAGTAAGGCAAAAATTGAATGAGGAAGGTTTCTTGCATATTTATTCTTCAGCCACATTAACTTCAAGTAAGAGGGCATGCTTTCGAGACTGCATAGAAATGAAATCCAAATTCCAATTTAGCACATTATCTATATTTCAGAAAGTTGTGCAATATAGGCCTGCAAATAAATTATTTAGTGTTTGAAATATTCGGTGTACTAATGGAACCATCATTTGAGCAACTATTAATTTGGGAGCTAGTTTACTCCACCTCCCAGTGGAATGATTAATACAGGGATATTTAATCTCCTCCCCGATTTTTTCACATGGTTTGAATTATACTGAAAAGCATCTAATGAAGACTACGCTATTACACACAATTTAGATTTACTTTGTCACTCTCCTCAAAATTAATTCATTGGAGATGCAGCTTTGATTCATTCTATAGACACTGTTACACACACAAGTCACTATCAGATAAACACCAGGCAAAGAGTCAGAGCCATCTGCCAAGCACATACTTCATCATGGTCAAGTGAATCAACTATGTAAACATTTAATAAATTATGATAGGATGTTATTAAATAAGATTTCTATACTTCTTATTGCATGGTTGTAGTTTTATGACATTTCTAGGCTTTGTGCTGAATAAAAATAGATATTGGTACTATTAAAGTTTGAAAAATGCTTTCTCTTTATGTTTCTGGGTCACTTGTAGTAAAGAATATCCTTTTAGAGTGAACTGCTAAAAAGCATTTGCTATTTGCTACTACATATCTGTCTGACTTGGGATTTTCTTTGTAGAATATTCAAAAGGATTCTGTTACTGAGACAAGGCTGAAAACATTAACCACAAACTGACTATTCAATATATATCTATGCATACACATGCACCGTGCATGCGCACACGCGCATGCGTGCATGTGTGTGTGTGTGTGTGTGTGTGTTTTACAGGATTTTCCCTGCCCAATTACATAAGGGCAATAGGAGCCCTGTGAATGGGACAGGAACAGGGAGTCAGAGCTAAGAGTGGCACAGGAGAGAGGTCCTGGGGGGAGAGGAAGGAAGATGGCAGCAGAGGTGAACTGGCGGAGCACCACAGATGGCTATGTTATCATAAAGGTTAGAAGTTTGGGATAAGTTGTCTAATCTAGGTGGCTAGCTTTTATCATCAATTGGCTCTGAAATTACTGTATTGGCATCTTGTAAATTGTGTTCTTATTGATACAGAAATCTAATTGGTTAACTATATGCATAAGAGTTTTAATTCTACAGGGTAATTGGATGTTGAGATGGCTGACAGTGAGGTGGGCAGTTGTTGCGTGGACCTCGTGGCAGAGATCCTCCAGGGGACTCAGGAGCTCCGGCACAGAGGGAATGCTTAATGAGATGCACTGGGCAGAAGCCCTGGGGCCCACAGCTCTCACTGAGGCCCGCTGGTTGTTGGCAATAGCATGGGAACATGCCGGCTCACTTTTTAAATAATTCCCGCAACATATATGTATATATGTATGCATATGTATGAATATATATAAATACATATATATGCATATGAGCATTAAGACTCTGCATATAAGTATACCTAGTTTGCAAGGGACAGATATAAATAGTATTGACACAGGAAAAGGAGGTGGAGGTTGTGAGTGTTGTAACTGAAGCAATATAGATGCGCCATACATAAAAGACTCAAAAAATAGAGGCACTTGTGGAGCTCCAGTAGTTACCTCTCTCAAAGGTTTTTTTCCCTTGAGGTATTTAATGATTAGAAGCATCTTTGCTGGTATCTATATGCCGTTGACACTATTGTCTGCTTTGCTTCTTGGGTGTTTCACAGGGACATAAAGAGAAAGGGAGTGTTCATTCTGCTTTTTCTCTCTCCACCATAAAGTGGAGCTTGTCTGGTCTTGTATTAACTAGGAGGGCACAGATGTAACTCAAGAGAAACCTCAGCTAAAAGGCAGGCACATAGCACATCCAAGTGTTCTTAAAATTTACCAATTAAGTTTACTTTTCAAGCATAGTTAGCATATAATGTTTTGATTGTTGCTAGATGTCTATCATTCTATTCTAATACACTTAATATCTAGTAAGGAAACAATATGTGTTAGTAAGTAGACATTTGAATTCTAAAAACAAAAAAAAATATTCTTATAGCATATGGATAGAGTACAAACAGAAATTTATGTTGTATTTCAGTACATATATTTGGGTGTTTGTAGTATACATGGCATGTGTACATATGAGAATACACATACACACAAACCAATGGGCTCATATGATATGCCCAAATCACATCATATAGACATATAGAAAAAAAACACATAAAAGAGCTTCTACAAAAAGATTAATAATAAAACATAAAGCATATAACTTCAAGTGTTGAATTGGTACAAAAAATGGAAATGAATGAAAACAGTGCAAATATCCTTTCAATGTAAATAGAGTGCTTCAGCAAAGTCCATAGTACACATTTAAGTAAGTTTTATGTAGTCAGCTTTGACTCCTTTCAGTGTTGCACAAGAGATTAAAACACTATAGCTGTGTAGGTATGGGACGGAAAACAACCCTCCCTTGATACATCCCTCCTTTTTACATAAGATTAAGATGGATCTCCATACATTGAAATGTCGATTTGGGAACATCTGAGGCACTATAACATCCATAAATCACAATTTCCCAAAGTATGACCAAAGAAAGAATATTTCTAAACGCTGAGACAGCAGTATGGCTCAGCAGAATATTCCCTCCTTGAACACCAGGTACTTTCCAGGTAGGTGCATCTTGGTCAGTCACAGCCTCACGTTCCATACAACAAGGTTTGAATTGAATTCAGACCCTATCACTCACTAGCTATGTTGCTTTGATCAATTTATTTCTTTTCATATCCTCTTGAATAACACTAAAAACGGTAACTTACTTGTTAAAATTGTTGAGAGAAAATATGAAAACGAGATCCTTCCTGAAGCCAAGTGTGTGTTTTCCCTATTTGATACATCTTGTCAGAGGAGAGGCCAAATACTTCACCCTTTCATCTGCAACGTGGTTCTGCAAAGAAGTCTACATTCCTAAAGCAATTATTCTTTCCTGGGCTCCATTGTGTAACTCCTCTCCCCATGAGAAAGATAGATGATGTTCCAAAAGGAGAGGATTATTTCCCAAGAATTGTTGTTTTCTCTTCTATTCTGAAGCCCACACAATCTCTTCAAAGAAACACACTAAGCAGTCTTAGCAAAGCCCTGAGTCTTTTGACAATGCCAAACAGTGAGAATGATCATTGAAGGGGCTTTGTTTGCCTAAATGTCTACTTGGAATCTCATCTCAGTTGCAAGTTGCTCAACAGAATGACCGCAGTGTAAGTTGTAAAATTGGCAAAGGTTTTAGAAATGATTCTAAAGCGTCTAGAAAATCTAAAAAGGGAAGTTTTCATTTTTATAATTGAATATTATTAATGTCTAGATAGCCTTAACTCCCAAAGATAAATCAGCAATTAACTCATTCTTCAATATACACTTGGAGGAAATAATGATTTTGTAATTATTTTTGTTAGAAAGTAGATATAGCCAAAGCTTAGACTACCAGTTTCTATAGAGCACTTAAGTTATTGCTTCTTATAAAATGTACTTTAAGAGCCACAGAGCAAGACTGTGTGGTGCATGGGTGCTACCTATCACCACCACAGGGGAGGCTTCAGGTCCTGAATCTGTCTCTTTGAAGCTCTGTGATAATGGAAGAGTAACTTTACCACTGCAAATGTCAGTTTTCTTCAGGGTGAATAACTATTATTTCTGCATCCCTCTGTTAAAATGATGATCCTAATAAATGAATAATGCAACATATTAATGTTCTGTCTCTCTCTCTCTCCCCCCTCCGTGTGTGTGTGTGCGTGTGTGTGCATGTGTGTGTGTGCGTGCTTGCGCGTGCGTGTGTGTGTGCGTGCGTGTGCGCGTGCGCGTGTGCGTGTGCGTGTGCGTGTGTGTGTGGTGCGTTAAGGGGGAAGGAGGTGAAAGTACCTGTGTGTGGAGACCAGAGGTCAAATGCTCCTGTCTTTCTCAATCACTCTCACTGTGAACTAGTGCTTACTAATTCTTCTGACTTGGCTGGCTGGCCACTCCTAGGACCCAACTATTGTTCCCATAACAATGCCCCAGCCATCTAGTATTTTCACATGTTCTGTGGATTGAACTTGGGTTCCTGTGGTCATGCAGCAAGCACCTTAGCACCAGAGCCATCTCATCTGGCCATTTTATAATTTCCTAGACTATAAATAAATGTTCAATAATTTCCATATTGTTTCTATTACTTTAGTTCTTTTTGTTTAAGTTTTCCCAAACTTCAACTTTACTAAAATAGTAAGCTTATATCCTTACCTTTTATCCATAGTCACTAGCAAAATAAAATAAAATAAAACCACATCATATTGCTTAAAGCTGTTTTCTCAGTGTTCCTGGTATAGAGTAAGATTAATTATAATTAACTTATATTTCAATTTTTATAGTTTCCTTGCTATAAAAATACACATTTCTGATATTAAAATGGTAGCTATGATACTGAATGGTAATAGTATTAAAAAATAAGGTATGATTTCAAATCATGGAGAGGTTAGAAATATTTATATTTAAATTTTAATTTCTGTTTTCTGTCTTTTTAAAATATGTCTTTTAATACCATATATTCTGGTTATGGTTGTCCTTTCTCTGAGCACTACTATATCTTTCTCGCTTCCCCACAAACCCAAACCCATATT
The DNA here is from genome assembly GCA_019843965.1 of Rhynchomys soricoides. Classification (NCBI taxonomy): domain Eukaryota; kingdom Metazoa; phylum Chordata; class Mammalia; order Rodentia; family Muridae; genus Rhynchomys; species Rhynchomys soricoides. Next base: position 3,969,101 of record JADRCH010000176.1, read on the forward strand.
CTTTCTCTTTTTCATTGGAATACAAACATACATCTAAAAATGATAATAGTAATAATAAAATGAAATAAAAACACTCCAGACTAGGACAAAACAACCAAACAGAAGAAAAGGAGCTACAGATGATCTAGAATTCGTATTGACAAATAGACATACATTCACACACAAAGAGAAATTCCATTAAAACAAAAGAAATGAAAATCAAAACTAATAATATATACAGAAAAATCTGTAAGGTAAAGTAATAATAATAATAATAATAATAATAATAATAATAATAAATACATTTAAATTTTCAATTTTTATTATTTTATTTATTTACATTCAAATCATTGGCCCCCTCTTTGGTCCTGCTCCTACAGTTCCTCTTTCCATTCCTCCTCCCACTTGCCTTCAAAATAGTGCTCCCCCAAGACCTCCCCCTTCCCTGGAGCCTCAAGTCTCTCCAGGATTAAGCATATCTTCTCCCACTGAGACCAGACCAGGCAGATCTCTGCCCTATATGTGCCACGGGCCTCAAACAGTCCAGTGTATGTTCCTGGTGGCTAGCTCTGCCTGTGGGAGCTCGATGGGGTCCAGGTTAGTTGAGACTGCTGATCTTCCTATGGGGTAGCCTTCCCCTTCAGATTCTTCAATCCCTCCCCTAATTCAACCATAGGGGTTCCTGACTTTATTGCAATGGTTGGGTGCGTCTGCATCTGTCTCAGTCAGCTGCTGGTAGAGCCTCTCAGGGGATAGCCACGGAGGCTCCTGTCTGCAAGCACATCATAGCATCAGTAATAGTGTCAAGCCCTGGTGCCCCTCCTCCTCCATGAGATGGATCACAAGTTGGGTTGGTCATTGGACTGCTTTTCCTTCAAGCCCTTCTCTATTTTTGTCCCTGCAGTTCTTTTAGACAGGAACAATTCTGGGTCAGAAATTTGGACTGTGGATACATAACCCAGCCCTTTCACTCGAATTCCCTCTCCCCAGTGATGGGTATTTTGGCTAAGGTCACTCCAATGAGTCCTGAAAGTCTTTCAATTCCTGGGTATCTGGTACTTTCTAGAGGGTTCTCCCACCTCCCACCTCCCATCTCCCACGCCCAGGAATGTGTATTCCCATTCATTTTCCTGTGCCTCTGTGCTTCTATCCTGTCACCCCCATACCTGAGCATGTTCCCCTCCCCCACCTCCACTCTCCCACCTAGGTCCCTCCCTCTCTCTGCCTCCCATGATTATTTTCTCGACTCCCCATCTAAGTGAGATTGATCCATCTTCACTTGGGCCTTTCTGCTTGTTACAAATCTTACAGTCTTTGAGTATATACTAGGTATTCTCTACCTTTGGGCTAATATCCACTAATCCGTGAGTTCATACCATGTTATGTCCTTTTGGGTCTGAGTTACCTCTCTCAGGATGATATTTTCTAGTTCTATCCATTTGCCTTCAAAAATCATGATGTCCTCGTTTTTAATAGCTGAATAGTATTTCATTGTGTAAATGAACCACATTTTCTGTATCCATTCTTCCATTGAGGGACATTTGGTTTGTTTCCAGCTTCTGGCTATTATACATAAGACTGCTATGAACATAGAGGAGCATGTGTCCTCTACTGGTGGGACATATTTTGGGTATATGCCCAAAAGTGGCATAGCTGGGTATACAGGTAGAACAATTTCCACATTTCTGAAGAATTGCCAAATTGATTTCCCGAGTGGTTATTCCAGTTTGCAATCCCACCAGCAATAGAGGAGTGTTCTTCTTTCTCTACATCTTCACCAGCATGTGCTGTCATTTGAGCTTTTGATCTTAGCCATTCTGATTGGTCTGAGGTGGAATCTCAGGGTCATTTTGATTTGTATTTCTCTGATGACTAAGGACTTTGAACATTTCTTTAAGTGCTACTCAGCCATTTGAGATTATTCTGTTGTGAATTCTGTTTATCTCTGTACCCCATTTTTAATGGGGATATTTGGGGTTTTTTGTATTTTTTTTTGTAGGTTAACTTCTTGAGTTCACTATATATTTTGGATATTAGCCCTCTATAGGATGGAGGGTTAGTGAAGATTTTTTTTCCCAATATATAGGTTGCTGATTTGCCCTTTTGACTGTGTCTTTGGCCATACAAAAGCTTTTCAGTTTTATGAGGTCCCATTTATCAACATTTGATCTTAAAGCCTGATCCATTGGTGTTCTGTTCAGGAAATTTCCTCATGTGACAATGAGTTCAAGGATCTTTCCAAATTTCTTTTCTATTAGATTAAGTGTATGTAGTTTTATGTTGAGGTCGTTGATACAGTTGGACTTGAGCTTTGTGCAAGGTGATAAATATGGATCTATTTTTACTTTTCTACATACATTTATTGAGGATACTTTCCTTTTTGCACTGTAGATTTTTGGCCTCTTTGTCAAAGATCAAGTATCCATAGGAGTGTGGTTTTACTTCTGGATCTTTGGTTCTATTCCCTTGATCTGTCTGTTTCTATACTACTATCATGTGGTCTTTATCACTATTTCTTTGTGGTACAGCTTGAGGTCAAGGATGGTGATTCCCCTGTAAGTTCTTTTATTGTTGAGAATTGTTTTGGCTATTCTGTTGTTTTTTTTTTTTTTCCATATGAATTTGAGAATTACTCTTTCTACATCTTCATCTGAAGGCTGCTAGCAGAATAATGGCTTCCAAGCATGAGGGTCTTAAAGCATGCATCCACAGCGACACACTTACTCCAACAAGGCCACACCTACTCCAATAGGGCCACACCTTCTAATAGTGCCACTCCCTGGGCCAAGCATATACAAACCATCCCATATAGTGTATTATGTTGATGTATTTTTGTATATTGAACCATCCTTGAATTGCTGGGATGAGGCCTACTTGATTTTGGTGAATGATTGTTTTGAAGAATTTTGTTGAGTATTTTTACATTGATATTCATAAGTAAAACTGACCTGAAGTTCTCTTTCTTTGTTGGGTCCTTGTATAGTTTAGGTATCAGAGTAACTGTGGCTTCATAGAATGAATTAGTTAGTTTTCCTCCTGTTTCTATTTTGTGGAATAGTTTGAGGAGTATTGGTATTAGCTCTTCTTTAAAGGTTTTGTAGAATACCACACTAAAACCATCTGGCTCTGGCCTTTTTTGATTGGGAAGTTTTAATGACTATTTCTATTTCCTTAGGGGACCATTTAGAGAGTTTACCTGATCTTGATTTAAATTTGGTACCTGGTATCTGTATAGAAAATCCTCCATTTTATCTAGATTTTCCACTTCTATGATATGAAACACTGATCAAAGTACTCTGCTCAAAATCTGCAAAGACTCCTTTTCTGTACAAAGCTAAGTAGTTCCTTCCCTAAAATGTATATAAAACTGGGCCTTTCCCTTTGGCTTTTTCTTCCTTTGTTAATAGTACCCAAAAATTGTCCCCTCATCACACACTAAAAAAATTATTCTCCTATTATTATCCTAGTCTTTTTCTATGTCTCTTCTCTGCACCCTAAAGACAGGAAGCTTGGTTTGTTTTACTGACCCCTGTTACCTAAAAAACTACAATAGGTATTAACTCATAACAGTTGCTCAATATATGTATTTCCTAGCAGTGAATTAATTAGTTTTACCTTGGGATGTTAGTGAATAGTTACAATGAACTAGTATTAATATAAGTTTCTACATAATTATTATTCAGTAAAGAAAGAACTTGCCATAGGTAGCCTTTTAGTGGCATAGAGATTGGTTAACTAATTGACTAATCTATGTTTCCATTCCTTTGATGAATAAATATTTGTAAATATTTCTAGAGTTTTTAGTGTTGAGGGGTACTTCTAACATTCTAATAAAGTCAGCACATAACATTACCTCCCATGAAAAATATGTAAAGTATAAAGAGTTAAAATAATAAGAACACTACACAAAATCATTTGGCAACCAGAGTATTGTTCAGACTTTTGAGAGAAGTCATTTATGGGGCTTGGAAATTCACATAAGACTTGCAAGCATGCCTGTGTTCTTTAAGAGTTTTGCCTGAGATGTCCTCATCACTTCTACTCGATTAGGTAGGTTCGTGCTTCAGAGACATCTTCTTGAAAGTGAGTTTGGACTAGAAAGATTCTTCTTGTGGCCATAAATGGATTCAAACCAGAGAAGTATGAGAAGACATATGAAAAAGAGCACAGATATCAAGGATGGGACTGAAAATAGAGGTAGAGGGAGAAATGAAAGCAAACTGTTCAACTACAACAACCAGAGTTAACATAAGTCATATATTATTTAGTCAGATAACTCAAATTTATGGACATATGTATTATTTCAATCACTTTACAATGCACATGACTTAATTGCATATTTCTCACTAAAAAATAATATTGTAAGGTAACCTTCAGTTATAAAATATATATAGATGAAATTTAGCTTGAGGAAATTCAAATGCCTCTTAAAACAGGATTCCGGAAGAATCTAAGGGTTTTGTCTCTCATTTTAGCCAACATTTTCTAAGATCTGTGTCATTTTATATGTGATTGAATTAAACATGATAGTGATTATTAGGTTGTCCTGGCTGCCTGCTTTCCCATTTCTTTGTATTCTTTAAAATCCTAACTTCTGCCTGAAAACATAGGAAACTAGATGATATTCTGAATCTTATAAACATGAAAACCATGCATATTTTGTATTTATTTTTAAAAGGCTTTAAATTTAATCTTACTAATGAATAACTTTCTTTGAGTTGATGCTGATGAGAGAATAAGAAAATATCTTATCCAAGAATAACAATTTATGCTGTTACTATCTCTGCCACTGTTATAGAACTATGAATTTCGATCTCTGCTGGAAAATCAAGTTGCACTGGTGGACTTCTGCTGGAGATGTTACAAGAAACTCCTACAAAATGTGAAATCCTCTAAAGTAGTTGCCACCATGCTACCAACAATGCATTCGAAGCATTGTTTCTATAACTCGTGTTCTTAATGACATAGCACCAAGAACATTGTTTTTTGTTGCTTTTTGTTTGTTTGCTTGTTTTGTTTTTTTAATAGTTCCATGTGGGGTTTACTGAGAGAGAGAGAAGGGCAAGGTGGTGGCGTAATAAGAAATGGGGAAGAAAGAGAGGATTTTGTTATTGATAACTATGTAGTACTGACATTTGCTCTCCTAAATGAGAAAAAGAAGGAAATAGATCACCTATTTATTTCTCAGACTATTTTCCTTGAATTCGCTAACATAAAATAGATTTATATATCTATTTTGAAGTATGGAAAAATGTACAACCTATGCTGTTTTGTTTCCTTTTGCCCTTATAAGACTATCACTGACGATTACTACAATATAAACTTCATAATAAAGAAGGGAAAAACCTAATGGAATAAAGCTGCATTTAAGAAGGAGTTATCTTGGGATAGGGAAGTTGCTCAGAAGGTAAAGGTGCATACCATACAGAAATGAGCCTAATGACCCCACTTCCTTCCCAAGAACCCATATGTGATAGTTCACTTTACATGTCCAACTTGCCACAATGTAGAGTCACCAGGGAAGAGAGTTGAATAACTGCCTTTTTAATTAAAAACTAATTTAATAAATAATATTTTTTAAAAAATAATTAATAAATTAATTATTCTTTCTTTTTAAAAATCTATTATTTATTTATTTATTTACACTCCAGATTTTATTCCCCTCCTGGTCCACCCTCCGACTGTTCCACATTCATACCTGCTCCCTGCCCCCTGTCTCCATGAGGATGTCCCCACCTCCCACCCCACAGTTATCTAAACTCTCTGGGGTCTCCAGTCTCTTGAGGCTTAGGTGAATCTTCTCTGACTAAACCCAGACCCAGCAGTCCTCTGCTTTATATGTGTTGGGGCCTCATATCAGCTGGCATACACTGCCTGTTTGGTGGTCCAGTGTTTGAGAGATCTTGGAGGTTCAAGTTAATTGAGTCTGCTGGTCCTCCTACAGGGTCGCCCTCCTCCTCAGCTTCTTCCAGCTTGTCCCTAATTCAACCACAAGGGTCAGCAGCTTCTGTCCATTGGTTGGGTACAAATATCTGCATCTGACTCTTTTAGTTGCTTGTTGGGTCTTTCAGAGCACAGTCATGATAGGTCCTTTTTTGTGAGTGCTCCATAGCCTCAGTAATAATGTCAGGCCTTGGGAGTTCCCCTTGAGCTGGATCCCATATTGGTCCCATCGCTGGACCCTCTTTTTCTCAGGCTTTTCTCAATTTTTATCCCTGCAGTTCTTTCAAACAAGAACAATAATGGGTCAGAGGTTTTGACTGTGGGATGGCAACCCTATCCTTCACTTGATGCCCTGTCTTTCTGCTGGTGGTAGACTCTACAAGTTCCCACTGTAGAGTATTCTATCTACGGTCCCTCCCTTTGGGTCCTGGGACTCTCTCACCTCCCAGATCTCTGGTGCATTCTGGAGGGTCCCCTCAACCTCCTACCTCTGGAGGTTGCCTTTATCCATTCTTTCTGCTGGCCCTTAGGGTTTCAATCCTTTTCCCTCACTCAACACCAGATCAGGTTTCCCTCTTTCTCCCTGACTTCTCTCCCAGGTCCCTCCCTCCCCTCATATTTTTCTTTCTTTTCCATCTTAAGTGGGATTGAGGTGTCCTCACTTGGGTCTTTCAGCTTGTTGACGTTTTTGAATTCTGTGAACTGTATCGTGGGTATTCTGTACTTTTTTGGGGGGGGGAGGGCTAATATTCAGTTATTAGCAAATACATACCATGCATGTCCTTTGGGGTTTGAGTTACCCACTCAGAATGACATTTTCTAGTTCCATCCATTTGCCTGCAAAACTTAGGATGTCATCGTTCTTAATAGCTGAGTAGTATTCCATTGTGTAAATGAGCCACATTTTCTGTATCCATTCTTCTGTCATTGGACATCTGGCTTGTTTCCAGCTTCAGGCTAACACAAACAAGGCTGCTATGAACATGGTGGAATACATGCCCCTGTAGCATGATGGGGCATCTTTTAGATATATTCCCAAGAGTGGTATTGCTGGGTCTTCAAGTGCTTCCCCTTCCTTTACTCCTCCCAACCCTCCACCACCTCACCTCTTCTCCAGATCAACTCCTCTAACTCCCTTTTCCCCCTAGAAAAGAGCATGTCTCCCAGGGACACCAACCAAACTCAGTACAAGAAGATAAACTAAGAACAGGCAGAAACCCTAATCATGCCCAATCTCATCTGAATAAATATTTTTTATCCAGTTGTTCTAGGGACATTTCTCTATAAGGTTTTCTTGATTGTTAATTGATGTGGGAAGAATCAGTCTAAAGTGGTGGGCACCATTCATAGGGCAGTGGACTCTGAACTGTACAGAGCAGGAGAACACTAACTGGGAGCAGATTATACTAACAGGGAGCAGAAGCAGCAAATAAGCAACATCTTTAAATTCTTCTCTCTGCTCTTGACTGTAGATGTGACCCTTTGAGTTCCTGCCTTGACTTTCCTAAAGCAATTAACTCTAACTCAGTATTGTAAGCCAGATAACTCATACCTTTCTCCCTTACTGTGCTTTTTGTCAGAGTATTTATCAGGGCAACAGAAATCAAACTAGAACACTATGTAAACATGGAAGAAGAAAACCAATTCCACAAATCAGATCTCCAGTATGTTTGTTGTGGTGCTTGTGTCCCTTACACATATATCCTATACATGTTCACATGTGTACACACACACACATACAAACACACACACACAGACACATACACACACACAAATAAAAATAATTTTAGAATAAAAAGAATTGTTTGAGGGACAATTATGAAAGTTTCCTTCAAGATGATTTATAAAATATAAACATCAAACCAAATAATTATAAGTATAAAATACCCTCTAAACACTCCCATAAATTGTATTTACTTGTCTCTATATAACTGTGGCTTGCTCAAACTTATGGCAACATTGTGTAAATGTAACTTTTGTTCACCTGAATAAACTTATCATTTCTCTTTCTGAACTCTGGCTGGCTGGATCAATTTAGCTCTTCTAGCCCAAACACCTTTCTAAGCTGACTGATTTAAACTGACTTCTTTCTGCTTATGACTGAATTGCTCTGCTTGGCCTCAAACTAACTCTAGCAATCTCTTCTAATCTTCTGGCTCTTTCTCATTCTCTGGCTCATTCTGGCTATCATGTTTTATCTGCAACCTGTCTTTGTATTCCGGTCCCAGTCATATCTCTCTCTCTCTCTCTCTCTCTCTCTCTCTCTCTCTCTCTCTCTCTCCCTCTCTCTCTCTCTCTCTCTCTCTCTCTCTCTCTCTCTCTCTCTCTCTCTCTCTCTCTCTTTCTCTCTCTGTCTCTCAGCCTCTTTTTCCTGTGCTGATCTTATGTGAGTTCACCCCTGGATTAGATGTGACTTTCAAATATGTGTGCTTTCTTCTACAAACTAACTTTACCTTCATTGTTTGGGATTAAATGTGTGTGTTAAGGGCATGTCTATATTACAGTCAGAGGGATTAAAGGTGTGTTATTCTAGTTGGATCACACATACCTAGAAGACTTTGTATGTGCTCCTTTGCCAGAACAGCCATGTTATTGGATTAAAATTTCTCTACAATCTTGTTAAGATATATTGGACATTGCAAAGGAGCATAGGACTCTAAATACTCAGCACACATGGCTTTAACTACCTGACCAATGACTTATGAGAAGCAAAAATTATTTCAAATGTTTGCTTAATAGCAAGTTGGCAGTTTAGGTGTGTCAATGCTCCATTTATTATCAGTTTTATGATCCCAAAATGCATTTATGCAAATTCTGTATTTTTTCAGATATTTATCTGTAATCAGTATACTCCATTTTAAAAAGAAATAGAAATCTTTTTCTTGTTTTAGGATTTGTAAGGATTACATGGCAAACATTTGATTTGAAGATTTATTTGTATGTAAGGATGTTATCATTTAAGCTTTGATAAACAGCTCAGAGTGCTATTATCACTAATAAATCTCCAGCTACCTGTTTAAAAAAAAATACTAGTGGCATTTTACTTTGTCTTTTTCTGTGTTTCTTTTCATAAATATTTAACCTGTAGGCAAAGCTATAACTCTTAGTAACTTCTGCCATTACATCATAAGGCCACATTAACTCAACCTTCTTTGTTAAGAAATTTAAAAATCAGACAAAATACCTGTATGCCAATTTGTACATTAACTTTAGGTCTAGGATGACTGACTGCCTTATGCTAGATCTATCCTGGAAAAATTTTGAGACTGATAAAAATCATAATTAATAGTTCTGCAGATACATCAAAATCAATATAGATTTTTTTTAAAAAATAAATAGCAAAAGAACTGGAAAAGTAGAAAATGTAATTCAATATCCAAAGCTATACAAATGGCCCACAATAAAAACTAAAGAAAATGTCTGGTACTACATATTTTGCTTCCTTCTTGAACTACATCTAAGAGCTTTCAGCTCCTCCACCCCCCCATGGATAATTCAGGATAATTGCCTTTCTTTAAATCAATGGCCTTAAAAGGGAAAATGGTTTAGTAATAGTCACAAATTAAATTGAAGATTTTTCATGTATTTCTAATTGATGTAAAAGGAAAGAGTAAGCATATAAGGAGTCTAGACAGGAGTTGAGTGATGTTTAGTATTAATTGGTCCTCATTATGCTACTTTTAAATTCTTATATCCATATCTTTAATTTTCAATAAGTAAAATTAAAAACAATCACTAAACTGAAACACTTTATGATAAACCTACTTAATATATTTTACAAATCTTAAGAACATCTAGAAAAATATATTGGTTTTTAGCTGAATTAAAAGTAGAATAAGGTATAAAATTATAAGAATGTAATTGTGTACATGAAAAAAAAAAACTGGTCTGCTTCTACCTGTGGTGGGAGACCTCTGCTTGGGCCACCAGGCCTACATTGCCACCTAGCAGAGGGAGAAAGCCACCAGCCCGCCCATTTGTGTGGAAAAGCAAGCAACAGGAGGACTCCAGACACAGGGACTGAGGAACAGCCAGGAAAGAGAACTGGTCTCCAAGGAACACTGACACCTGGGCCTGTAGGAAAGACAAGCCATAGTCAGAGAGAGAAAGACCAGCTAACACCAGAGATAACCAATGGTGAAAGGCAAGGGCAAGAACACAAGGAACAGAAACCAAGACTACTTGGCTTCATCAGAACCCAGCTCTCCCACCACAGCCAGTCCTGGATACCCCAACACACCAGAAAAGGAAGACTCAGACTTAAAATCACTTATCAAGAGGATGATAGAAGACTTTAAGAAGGAAATATATAACTCCCTTAAAGAAATACAAAAGAACACAGGTAAACAACTGGAAACCCTTAAAGAGGACACATAGAAATCCCTTAAAGATTTACAGGAAAACACAATCAAATGGGCAGAATTGCAGGAAAACACAATCAAACAAATGAACAAAACCATTCAGGAATAGAAACAATAAAGAAATCATAAAGGGAGACAATCCTGGAGAACATAGGAAAGAAATCAGGAGTCATAGATGCAAGCATCACCAACAGAATACAAGAGATGGAAGAGAGAATCTCAGGTGCAGAAGATACCATAGAAAACATGGACACAACAGTCAAAGAAAATACAAAATGCAAAAAGCTCCTAACCGAAAACATCCAAGATATCCAGGATGCAATGAGAAGACAGAACCTGAGGATAATAGATATAAAAGAGAGTGAAGATTCCCAACTTAAAGGACCAGTAAATATCTTCAACAAAATTATAGAAGAAAATTTCCCTAACCTGAAGAAAGAGATGAACATAAAAATACAAGAAGCCTACAGAACACCAAAAAGACTGGACCAGAAAAGAAATTCCTCCCATCACATTATAGTCAAAACACCAAATACACAAAACAAGGAAAGAATATTAAAAGCAGTAAGGGAAAAATGTCAAGTAACATATAAAGGTAGACCTATCAGAATTACACCAGACTTCTCACCAGAGACTATGAATGCTAGAAAATCCTCGGCAGATCTCATACAGACTCTAAGAGAATACAAATGCCAGTCCAGCCTGCTATACCCAGCAAAACTCTCAATAATCATAGATGGTGAAACCAAAATATTCTATGACAAACCCAAATTTGCACAGCATGTTTCCACAAAGCCAGCCCTACAAAGAATAATATATGGAAAATGCCAACTCAAGGAGGGAAACTACACTCAAGAAAAAGCAAGAAAGTAATCTTACAACAAACTCAAAAGATAGCCACATAAACAGCATCAAGAATAACAGGAAACAACAATCACTATTCTTTAATATCTCTTAACATCAATGGTCTCAACTCCCCAATAAAAAGACATAGACAGACAGACTGGATCCATAAACAAGACCCAGCATTTTGCTGCATCCAGGAAATGCACCTCCTTGTTAAAGACAAACACTACCTCAGAGTAAAGGGCTGGAAAACAATTTTCCAAGCAAATGGCCCCAAGAAACAGGCTGGAATAGCCATTCTGATATTGGATAAAATTGACTTTCAACCAAAAGTCATCAAAAAAGATAAAGAAGGACATTTCATACTCATCAAAGGAAAAATCTACCAAGAAGAACTCTCAATTCTGAACATCTATGCTCTGAATGCAAGAGCTCCCACATTCATAAAAGATACTCTACTAAAGCTCAAAGCACATATTGCACCTCACACAATAATAATGGGAGACTTCAACACCCCACGATCAACAATGGACAGATCTTGGAAACATAAACTAAGCAGAGACACAGTGAAACTAACAAATGCTATGAACCAAATAGATTTAACAGATATCTATAGAACATTTCATCCTACATCAAAAGAATATAACTTCTTCTCAGCACCTCATGATACCTTCTCCAAAATTGATCATATAATTGATCACAAAACAAACCTCAACAGATATAAGAATATTGAAATAATCCCATGCCTCCTATCAGATCACTATGGATTAAGGTTGGTCTTCAATGACGACAACAACAACACAAAGCCCACATACACATGCAAGCCGAACAATGTTCTGCTCAATCATAACATGGTCAAGGAAAAAAAAAAAAGGAAATTAAAGACTTCCCAGAATTTAATGAAAATGAAAGTACAACTTACCCAATCCTATGGGATACAATGAAAGCAGTGTTAAGAGGAAAACTCATAACTCTGAATGCCTCCAAAAAGAAACTGGAAAGAGCATATACCAACAGCCTAACAGCACACCTGAAAGTTCTAGAACAAAAAGAAGCTAATACACCCAAGAGGAGTAGAAGGCAGGAAATAGTCAAATTAAGGGCTGAAACCAACCAAATGGAAACTAATAGAATTATACAAAGAATCAACAAAACCAGGAGCTAGTTCTTTGAGAAAAATCAACAAGATAGATAAACCCTTAGCCAGACTAACCAGAGGGCACAGAGACAGTGTGCAAATTAATAAAATTAGAGATGAAAATGGAGATATAACAACAGACTTGAGGAAATTAAAAATATTATCAGATCCTACTACAAAAGCCTATATTAAACAAAATTGGAAAATCTGGAGGAAATGGACAAGTTTCTAGACAGATACCAATTACCAAAGTTAAATCAGGATCAGCTAAACCATCTAAACAGTCCCATAACCCCTAAAGAAATAGAAGCAGTCATTAAAAGTCTCCCAACCAAAAAAAGCCCAGGACCAGATGGGTTCAGTGCAGAATTCTATCAGACCTTCAAAGAAGACCTAATACCAATACTCTTCAAGCTATCCCATAAAATAGAAATGGAAGGAACACTACCCAATTCATTCTATGAGGCCACTGTTACACTGATACCAAAACCCCACAAAGACCCAACAATAAAAGAAAATTTCAGACCAATTTCCCTTATGAATATCGATGCAAAAATACTCAATAAAATTCTTGCAAACCAAATCCAAGAACATATCACAACGATCATTCACCATGATCAAGTAGGCTTCATCCCCGGGATTCAGGGATGGCTCAATACCCGGAAATCCATCAATGTAATCCACTACATAAACAAACTCAAAGAAAATAACCACATGGTCATTTTGTTAGATGCCGAAAAAGCGTTTGACAAAGTTCAACACCCCTTCATGATAAAAGGCTTGGAAAAAATCAGGAATTCAAGCCCCATACCTAAACATACTAAAAGCAATATACAGCAAACCAGTAGCCAACATCAAACTAAATGGAGAGAAACTTGAAGCAATCCCACTAAAATCAGGGACTAGACAAGGGCTCCCTCTCTCTACCTATCTATTCAATATAGTACTTAAAGTTCTAGCGAAAGCAATCAGACAACAAAAGGAGGTCAAAAGGACAAACTGGAAAGGAAGAAATCAAAATATCACTATTTGCAAATGATATGATGGTATACTTAAGTGACCTGAAAAACTCCACCAGAGATCTGCTACAGCTGATAAACAACTTCAGCAAAGTGGCTGGATACAAAATTAACTCAAGCAAGTCAGTAGCCTTCCTATACTCGAAGGATAAACAGGCTGAGAAAGAAATTAGGGAAATAACACCCTTCAAAATTGTCACAAACAATATAAAATATCTTGCTGTGACTCTAACCAAACAAGTGAAAGATCTGTATAATAAGAACTTCAAGTCTCTGAAGAAAGAAATCGAAGAAGACCTCAGAAGATGGAAAGATCTTTCATTCTCATGGATTGGCAGGATTAATATAGTTAAAATGGCCATCCTGCCGAAAGCAATCTACAGATTCAATGGAATCCCCATCAAAATTCCAACTCAATTCTTCATAGACTTAGAAAGAGCAATTCTCAAATTCATATGGAATAACAAAAAACCCAGGATAGCAAAAACTATCCTCAACAATAAAAGGTCTTCTGGGGGAATCAGCCTCCCTGACTTCAAGCTGTACTACAGAGCAGTAGTGATAAAAACTGCATGGTATTGGTACAGTGACAGGCAGGTAGATCAATGGAATAGAATCAAAAACCCAGAATTGAACACACACACTTATGGTCACTTGATCTTTGACAAAGGAGCTAAAACCATCCAGTGGAAAAAAGACAGCATCTTCAACAAATGGTGCTGGTTCAACTGGCGGTCTACATGTAGAAAATTGGAAATTGATCCATTCCTAACTCCCTGTACAAAGCTCAAGTCCAAGTGGATCAAGGACCTCCACATAAAACCAGATACACTGAATCAAATAGAAGAGAAAGTGAGGAAAAGTCTAGAACACATGGGCATAGGGGGAAAGTTCTTAAACAGAACACCAATGTCTTGTGCTGCTAAGATTGAGAATCGACAGATGAAAATTAATTCATAAAATTACAAAGCTTCTGTAAGGCAAAAGGACACTGTAAATAGGACAAAATGGCAACCTACAGATTGGGGTTGTGGGCAATCCTACATCCAATAGAGGGCTGATATCCAATGTATACAAAGAACTCAAGAAGCTAGACTCCAGAGATCCAAATAACCCTATCAAAAAATGGAAAAGAGAGTTAAACAGAGAATTCTCAACTGAGGAAACTTGAATGGCAGAGAAGCACCTAAAGAAATGTTCAACATCCTCAGTCATCAGGGAAATGCAAATCAAAACAACCCTGAGATTTCACCTCACACCAGTCAGAATGGCTAAGTTCAAAAACTCAGGTGACAGCAGATGTTGGCGAGGATGTGGCGAAAGAGGAACACTTCTCCATTGCTGGTGGGAATGCAAGTTGATACAACCTCTCTGGAAATCAGTTTGGCAGACCCTCAGAAAAATGAACATAATACTACCTGAGGACCCAACTATTCCACTCCTGGGCATACACCCAGAAGATGCTCCAACATGTAATAAAGACACATGTTCCACTATGTTCATAGCAGCCATATTTATAATTGCCAGAAGCTGGAATCAACCCTGATGTCCCTCCACAGAGGAATGGATACAGAATATGTGGAATTTACACAATGGAGTACTACTCAGCTATTAAAAACAATGACTTCATGAAATTTGCAGACAAATGGATGGAGTTTGAAAATATCATCCTGCATTACAAGGTAACTCAGTTACAAAAGAATGAACATGGTCACTCACTTTTAAGTGATTATTAGCCCAAAAGTTCGAAATACTCAAGAGTCATTTCACAACAACAGTAGGGCAGAGTGGGAGGTCCCAGATGCAGGACTTGGAGAAGGGACTGAAGGAGCTGAAGGAGTTTGCATCCCCAGAAAGGCAGCAACAGTGGCAACTGGCCTGACTCCTTGATACTGTTGGAAACTGATCCACCAACCAAAGAATACACATGGAGTGACCCACGGTGCTGGCCACATATGCAGCAAAGGAGGGTCTTGGTAGAGATCAGGGGGAGGAGAGACCCTTGGTCCTGAGGGTGTTAGATCCCCCAGTATAGGAGAATGCCAAGGAGGGAAGATGAGAGTGTGTGGGTGGGTGGGGGAATACCCCCATAGAAGCAGGGGAGGGGGGAGGGAATAGGGAGTTTCCAAAGGGGAGATCTGGAAAGGGGAAAACATTCGAAATGTAAATAAAGTAGAAAAAAAAACCTATAGCTAAGTAAGAAAGAAAAAAAGGATTTTAAAAATATTTCCAAAGAATTTACAAAAGGTAGAGAAGTGGAAAGCAAAGGAAATCAGAAAAATACAGAACAATAGAAAATCACAAGGAGGGCAATATAGGTTTAGAAGTACTTGCACTCACAATGAATATAGATACATTTAATATCCCAGTTTAAAAGCAGGGATTGCACTATGAGTTTTAAACAGGTAGCAGCAAACTATTGACCACAGGTACAATTTAAAATATAAAATACATGTTATATGAATATAGAAGCTTGCAATAAAAATGCAAAATAATCCAAAGTCAAAGAACTTTGGCATATCTAAGCAAGTGAATGCCTGCTTGGACTGTAGAGGGCATAGTTAAGAATAAAACAAAGCCTTCATGCTAGAATGGGACTCCATAAATAACAATTTGAATCTGGCAAAGGCCAGCAAAATAGCTCTAAAAATGAGTAGAAGCTGTAAGCTTTATAGTGTAAATTTTCAAAACTATTCTTTGTTGCTAGGGAAGAAAATGATATTAAACAGCAAGGAGAGCAATCAAGTTTAAACTTTAAAAAAAAAAAAAAAAACTTGACTCAGTGCATAAAGAACCCTGAAGACATTTTCAATATTTGAACCTGAGCTAGACTAGCATGTAGGAGAATAAATTGCATTGCAATATCTCAACTAGATGAATTAAAGACATTTTAGATTTTAATGATAATGAGGCACAATTTACCCAAACTTATAGGACACAATGAAAGCAGTGCTAAGAAGAAAACTCATAGCTCTGAGTGCCTCCAAAAAGAAACAGGAAAGAGCATACACTAGCAGCTTAACAGCACACCTGAAACCTCTAGAACAAAAATAATCAAATACAACCAAGAGGAGTAGACAGCAGGAAATTATCAAATTCATGGCTGAAATTAACCAAATAGAAACAAAAAAAAACTATACACAAAATCGCAAAACCAGGACCTGCAGCTTTCAGAAAATCAACAAGATAGATAAACCCTTAGCCAGACTAACCAGAGGGTACAGAGACAGTATCATAATTAAGAAAATCAGAAATGAAAAGGAGATATAACAACAGAAACTGAGGAAATTCAAAAAATGTTCAGATGCTACTACAAAAGCCTATATTCAACAAATCTGGAAAATCAGGATGAAATGGACAATTTTCTAGACAGATGCCAGGTACCAAAGTTAACTCAAAATCACACAAACCATCTATATATTCCCATAACCCCTGAAGAAATAGAAGCAGTTATTAAAAGACTCCCAACCAAAAAGCACCCAAGACCAGATGGGTCTAGTGCAGAATTCTATCATACCTTCAACGAAGACCTAATACCAATACTCTTCAAACTATTCCACAAAACAGAAACAGAAGGAACACTACCCTTTTCATTCTATGAAGCCTCAGTTACACTGATACTAAAACCACACAAATACCCAACAAAGAAAGAGAACTTCAGATCAATCTCCCTTATGAATATCAATGCAAAAATACTGAATAAAATTCTCGCAATCCAAATCTAAGAACACATCAAAATGACCATTCACCCTGAACAAGTAGGCTTCATCCCAAGGATGCAGGGATGGTTCAATATACAAAAATCCATCAACATAATCCCCTACATAAACAAACTTAAAGAACAAAAACACATCATCATTTCATTAGATGCTGAAAAAGCATTTGACAAAATTCAACATCCCTTCATGTTAAATATCTTGGAAAATTCAAGAATTCAAGGCTCATAACCCAAACATAGTAAAAGCAATAGACAGAAAACCAGTAGCCAAAATCAAGCTAAACAAAGAGAAACTTGAAGCAATCCCACTAAAATCAAGGACTAGAAAAGCCTGCCCTCTCTCTACCTATCTATTCAATAAAGTATTTGAAATTCTAGCTAGAGCAATTAGACAACAAAAGGAGGTCAAAGAGGTACAAATTGGAAAGGAAGACATCAAAATATCACTATTTGCAGATGATATGATAGTACAGATAAGTGACCTCATAAATTCCACCAGAGAACTAAACCTGATAAACAACTTCAGCAAATTGGCTGGATATAAAATTAACACAAACAAATCAGTAGCCTTCCTTTATTCAAATGATAAATAGTCTGAGAAAGAAATTAGGGCTGAAATCCAATATATATATATATATATATCAAGAAGATAGACTCCAGGGAACCATATAACCTATTTTAAAAGGGGGAACAAAGCTAAACAGAGAATTCTCAACTGAGGAAACTTGAAATGCTGAGAAGCACCTAAAGAAATATTCAACATCCTTGGTCATCAGGGAAATGAAAATCAAAACAACACTGAGATTCCACCTCACACCAGTCAGAATGGTTAGAAGCAAAAACTCAGATGTCAGAAGATGCTGGCAAGGATGTTGAGAAAGAACACTCCACCATTGCTGGGGGGATTGCAAGCTGGTACAACCACTCTGGAAATCAGTTTGGCAGATCCTCAGTAAATTGGACATAGTACTACCTGAGTACCCAGCTATATCACTCCTGGGCACATACCCAAAACATGTTCCAACATGTAATAAGGACACATTCTCAACTATGCTTATAGCAGCCATATTTATTATAGCTAGAAACTGGAAACAATCCAGCTGTCCCTCAACAGAGGAATGGATACAGAAAATGTGGTACATTTTTACACAATAGAATACTACTCAGCTATTAAAAACAATGACTACATGAAATTCGCAGGAAAATGAATGGACCTATAAAAAAATCACCCTGAGTGAGTTCACTCAGTCACAAAAGCCACACATGATATGTACTCACTGATAAGTGGGTATTAGGCAACGAGCATGGAATACCTGAGATACAGCTCACAGACAGCATGAAGTTCAAGATGAAAGAAGAACAAAGAGTGGATGCTTTAGTCCTACTTAGAAGGGGGAACAAAATAATCAAGGGGAGTAGAGGGTGGGAGGGACTTGAGAGAAAGAGAAGAGGGGGATGAGAAAAGAGGGAAGAATCAGGTATGGGAGGCGATGGAGGAAATGTCCAGAGGGTCAGGAAATTGAACAGAGGTGTGTAGCAATGGGGGATGGGAAATGGGATAGCAACCAGAAAGTCCCAGATGCCAGGAAAACAATAACCTCCCAGGACCCCCCCGCCCCCCCCGGGGGGACACTTACCGGAAAAACCCCCCAAAGGAGGGGGGGAACCTGTAGAGACCCTTCCCAGGGGGTGGGGTTGCCCCCCCCCCCCCCCCCCGGTTGAGAGATGGGGCCACCCATTCATAATTTTAACCCAGAATTGCTTCTGTCTAAAGGAAATACAGGGAGAAAGAGTGGAGCAGAAACTGAAGGAAAGACCATCCAGATATTGCCCCATTTGGGGATCCATCCCACATGGAGACACCAACCCAGACACTACTATTGCAGATGCCAAAAAGTGCTTGCTGACAGGAGCCTGATAGAGCTGTCTCCTGAGAGGCTCTGCCAGATTCTGACCAATACAGATGTGGAGGCTTGCAGCCAACCATTGGACTGAGCACAGGGTCCCCAGTGGAGAAATTAAGGGAAGGACTGAAGGAGCTGAAGGGGCCTTATCTGGTATCAACGGGAGGGGATGCCCTTGGTCCTATGAAGGCTTGATGCCCCAGTGTAGAGAAATGGTAGGGCAGTGAGGTGAGAGTGGGTAGGTGGGTGAGGGAGCACCCTCGTAGGAGGGGATGTGACAGGGGCTTTTCAGAGGGAAACCAGGAAAGGGGATAACATTTGAAATGTAAATAAATAAAATAATAAAGAGCCATACAGCATAGAAAACAAAACTAAAATAATATAAGATTACATTAAATACAATCACACAGTGTAGACAGAATCTTCAGAATGGAGACATGCTTTTCAAACTATGCTGAGTGGGACAAAATATTGTAAAGTATAGAAACAACCTGTCGAGGGAGAAAATATTGTTGTTATTAAGAACGAAAAGTGGACTGGGGGAGCTGAATGGGTTTGCAACCCATAGGGAAACAAACAATATCAAGCAACCAGACCCTCCAGAGCTCCCAGGGACTAAACCACCAACCAAAGAGTACACATGAAGGGACCTATAGCTCCAGCTGCGTACGAGGCAGAGAGGATGGTCTTGTGGGACATCAGCGGGAGGAGAAGACCTTGCTCTTCTGAAGGCTCAATACCCCAGCGTAGAGGGGTGTGAAGTTGGGGATGCAGAATGGTTGGGTGCGTTGGGGAGCACCCTCATAGAAGCAGGGGGAGGGAGGTCGGGATAAGGGGTTTCTGGAGGGGAAACCAGGAAAGGGGGTAACATTTGAAATTTAAATAAACAAAATATCTAATAAAAAAGGAAATAAAAGGACTGTAAAGTTAGCTGAATGTGGTAGCACAGACCTTTGGTTCTACCACATGATAGGCAGAGGCAGGTAGATTTCTCTGAGTTAGAAGCCTGCCTGATCTACATAGAGTGTTTCTGGTCAGAAATGACTATTTAACAAGATAAAAAGCAAAACTGAAAATAATTTGTAATTTAGAAGATATCTAAAAATTTTTTCTAAAGGAAGATATGTAAGTAGTCTAAAGATTTTAGTATAGCTAAAGTAATAAAGAGAACAGAGAAACCTCTAAGGGTTTAAAATAGAACTCACAGGCTCCAACTGACTTACACATGGCATATATCTGAAAGAAAATGAAACTTGTACATAAAAGAGACAATTCCACTCCCATGCTGATTGGAGCACTAACTAGTACCCACAAGATGATATCAACCTAAATACCCATCAACTAATGAGTCAATAAAGAAACATCAGATGATGCAGACAATGGATTAATATTCACCCACACTGACAGGAATGAAAATTTGTCATCAGCAGTAACAGAGGAACTGAGTGTTATCATGAGAGTCAAGAACTTAATAAATCTCAACTGTAATGAAGTTCAAACAGTTCTCACCTCATATCACTTGAGAGACAATGATCACCAAAGGCAGAGGACAGGGGGCAAAGAGGAGATGGAGAAATGCTCTTCAATAGTCCTCTGTTACTGTGTGAGAGGAGCAGTAATTTCTGATGTGCACAGCAGCATGTCCATAGATAACAACATTGCATTTTAAGTATTCAGAAGGTGGAAGAAATTGTTTTGAAAGTTTTACTGTCAAAGAAATGAGTGAAACAAATATTTATGCCATGCAGACCTAGTTCATACATTAAAGACAGCCCATTAATACATACTTAAAGCTTGACTTTTGATTTAAAATAAATTAGAAAAATAGTTAAACCATAAAACTAAAGGTTGGCAATAAATGCTTATTTTATAAGAAAACAGCATCATTTATATGATGTCATAATGTAAACCAATATCCTTACAAAAAATAAGAGTGCAAGAAAAGGATTAGTGAATTATAGGGAGCTATAACATAATTTATTTAAATTTAATGTGATAAAAGTACAACAGATTAGATAAACAATTTAATGGACCTTCAGGTATCTACTTCAAAAAGCAAAAGTTTCAATATTAATTTCATTTGTGCCAAAACATTAGTGAAAGAAAACACATCTGAAAATATTGAATTATAGACTAACATGACAGCATCCAAGATTTATCAAAAAACAAACTATTTATTCAAAATAAGCAAATCCAAATACAGAATTCTATCGTAAGTCATATAACCATTACACTGCAGAAAACTTAGAGGAAAAGTTGAAGGCAGTTAGGAAATATTTTTAGTCCACTAATTTCAAGGATAGCACATCTTTCGCCAGAAACAATGGTGTCCAGGAAGAACCAAGGATAGAATTCAAATGTAAAATATTGTCGGCTTTTCATAGCATACCTAGTGACATCACCTATCAGAGGTGAATATGGGAAAGGAAGTGAAGTGAGTTCAGCAGCTATACCATGTAAGACTAGATGGAGGAAGTTAACAAAACAGACAGTGAATGATACAGAAAGAAACCAGAGTCACCATGAAGGAGGGAAGATGTGTGACTATGTCCTCTGAGGAGATGGAGATAATTTTAGTACCTTTGAATAATAAATGCAACAATATTTAAAATCATGGGAGTGGAGGAACAAATTATGCTCCATTGCAAAGTTTTCCAAAAAGCACCCTATTTGATAATAATAAGCCACAAACAAACACATACAAAAAAACACACTATAATATAAAAGACAACTACTAAAAACACTAAAAGATCTGTACTCAGAAGCCTACGTTCATCAGAATATAATCCTGAAAATTATTCAAGGCACTCACAGCAAGTCCAGGGTTCTGAGTTTAATACTTAAATAAACTGCAGGATAGCCATGGTATGGAGTATGACACAGCAACAAAGAGGAGTGAATAATGAACACACTTATCACGTGAATGCACATTCAGAGAATCAGGACATTGGAGTAAAGGTAAAAACCAAGCAACTCCTCCATTATTGCAGTTATGGAACATCCTTAAAGGGACAGAATTAAAGAGGAGGAGATTAAACTAGTTGTTGCCAGTGTCTTGGAGCTGTTGAAGATTAAGAAGGAAGCCCTAAGAACCTGATTGGTTGGTTGATTGATTGATTGGTTGATTGATTGATTTGTGGTGATACATATATGCAAACTTCTATATTTAATAGGTTATGTAGATGACTCTGTAAGTACAAACACAATTAGCAATTTCAGGAAAATGAATAAAGATGGAAGGTGTATCAGTGGTAATATACCAGTTGCCTCATTACTGTATAGGTTTTGCAAAATGCTACATTTGATTCTAAAAAAACAAAAAATAATTTTTCTTAACTTCTGTCTTGGCCCATGTTTCATTCAGTAGTGAGTTTTCACCTTTCTTGACTTTGTAGTCTTTCCAATATGCAGCCTTATTCTACGGTGATCAGATAGGATGCAATGTACTATTTCAGTTTTCTAGTGCCTGTTGACCCTTGCTTTGTGTCCCAGAATGTGGTCAATTTTGGGAGAAAAATTTTCATTAGCTGCAGAGATGAAGACATTTTCTTTTATGTTTTTCTGAAATATTCTGTAAATATCTGTTAGGTCCATTTGGCTTATAACATCAGTTATCTCTGCTTCATTTTTATTTCTGGATTATTTGTCTGTTAATGAGAGTAGATAATGAAGTTACCCACTATCATTGCGTGAGAGACTAAAGTGATTTTATCTGTAGTAGTATTTGTTTTATGAAGTTGAGGTACACCTGTGTTTGGTGCCTAGATGTTAAGAGTTGGCATGTCTTGTTGGTGGATTTTTCTTTGATGAGTTATATCCTTCCTTATTGATTCCTTATTGGTTTTGGTTTGTTGGATATTTTATTAATATTAAAATGGATACACTGGCTACAATTTAGATTCATTTTTTGGAATATTTCTCTGTCTTTTAATGCTGAGATGATGTGTATGGTGTTTCTTCAGATACATCAGAACGATGGATTAAGTTTTCATATCCAATCTGTTCCTTTGTAACTTTTTATTGAAAAATGAGACTATTAATGTTGAGATACCAGTGAGCAGTTTTTGTTGATTCCTATTATTTTATTGTGGTGTGGGTTTTACCTCTCTGTTTTGGTTAACTGCTACAGGTCTGAGATGATGTATTCCTTTTCTCTTCATCAGTGTGATTAACCTTTTCAGGTTGAAAACACCTTTCAGGTCCTTTTTGCACCTTTTATAGAGTTGCAAAATAACTTTCTTTTTCCATCTATTTTGATTAAAACTTTTGTTGGGTATAGTAATCTTGGCTGGAATCTGTAGGTTTTTAGCCTTTGTAAAACATCTGCCCAGGCCTTTTTTGATTTTAGTGTATCTGTTAAGAATTTGGTTTTTATTCTAATAGGTCTGCCTTTATCTGCTACTTGATTTTCTCCCCTGCAGCTTTTAATAATCATTGTTTTGTACACTTAGTGTTTTGAATATGTGCTTAGGGAAATTTCTTTTTTGATATTGTCTATTTGGTTTCCTGTATTCTTCTTGTATAACCTGATAGACATCTCCTTCTTTAAATTAGTGAAATTTACTTCTATAATTTTGTTGAAAGCATTGTCTGTGCCTTTTGCCTTGGTTTCTTTGTCTTCTTCTCTTCCTATCATTTTTAGATTTAGTCTTTTCAAAATGTCCCAGATTTCATGTATGGTTTGTGCCTGGATTTTTTTTTTAACTTAAAATTTTCTCTGACTGAGGTATCCATTTTTCTGTCTCATTTTCAATGCCCGAGATTCTCTCTACACATATCTTGTATTTTGCTGGGGAACAAAATACTGTTCAATTTCCCCAAGTTTTCATTAACAGTTTTTCCCTCGTTTGGATGTTCTTTACTGTTTCTATTCAGTTCGATGTATTGAACAGCTTTCCTTTTTCACCCCACTGTTTGTTTATGTTATTCTATATTTTATTAATGGATTTATTTGTATCTTTTTTAAGGTCCTTGGGCATATACACAATAGCTAGTTTGAAGTCCTTGTCTTGTGCTTCAGCTGTGTTCCCTTCCTCAGAACCCAATGGAGTAAGTTTTCTGGGTTCTAGTGATGACATATTACCCTGAATGTTCTTGTTTGTGTTTTTATGCTGAGTTTAGGCATCTGGATTAGGAGTAATAGTAATACTATGGAATAGTATCTGGTCTTGCTTTTCTTGGATAGATTTTTCCATTTCTTTGTTGCTACTTTTGGATCTTAGGATTGTGTGTTCTGGCTGTGGGTTGCCTGGTAGGGAATGCTTCTGAGTCCCTGCCAGGTATGACCATTGGGAATCCTGGGTAGAACTTATTTCTACTTCACATATAGGAATGGGGAACAATTAAAATGGTAGGAAGCTGAAAGGGTCTGCTAAAGTGAAGGAGGTCTGGCATCCAGGGGGATCTGATTTGAGAGTGTCCAGGGATAGACTGTCGAGGGTGTTTGCAGGTGACACAAAGGAATAGACTGAGGAAGAAAGGCTGATGCTTTGGTCACCATGGCCAGAGAGTTTCTAGGGTCAGCCCTTCTTAATACTTATAATGGAACAGTAAACTTTCTCCCTGAGGCCCTGAGAATACATTTAGTCTATATGCAGGTTCTAGGAATTGTAATTCATTTCAGTCACAGAAATGCTGTTTGAGGTCAGTGGTACAGCTTATCTGGGGGAGCACTGAGTGGTCACACTAACCTTCGTTTCCTATTTTAAGATAGTAAATGCGCTTGTATCTGTGGGTTCCTCCATTTTCAAACATGAGAAGATCACAGAAAGACTCAAAAATTATCTAAGCTAATTTTTACTGTAGAGGAACATAGAATGATAAAGACTTTGTTTTAGACTTTACCTTGAACACTCTTTTATTTTCAGAGAGGTTTCAAGAGAACAAAAACAGAAGGGTCCATTATAAGCCATTGCACTAGGTGATCAGAGTATATATACATTAGGAACTATACTAACTAACATATATCATCATGTAATATAATCATATACACTAGGCCATTTCAGTAGTTTTCCAATGCTACTTTCTGGTAGGGTCACAATCAGTTAATTTAGCTAATTTAAAGTACACACTTCATTTTACAAGGCCAATCAAGCACAGCAATTGTACACTAATAGAAAATTAGCACCTTGGGAGAAAAACTGGTCACTAATTACAGAGTACTATGCTCATGAAATTGCCTCCTTCACCAAAATTAAGCCAAATAATTAAGCACGTTAAGGAGAAGAAAAAGAGACCACCCTTGTTGCTAAAAATAGCACCTTAAAAGATTCTCTTTACTCATGTTTGTTTATCTGATTGTGACTGTTGGCTCCTATGCAAAAAAAAAAAAGAAAAAGAAAATAAACGAAAACAAAGAAAAAAGAAACTCTTCTTAATTATATATATATATATATATATTTACCTTTCTACAGTTTAGAAAAGAAAACCTTAAGTTATTCTGAAGTTGTTACCAGTACAACAGAAAATAGACACCATGCATGTCTTTCTTTCCCTTCCCTCCCAAAAAAGTCTTATTTTATAATTTTTCAGTATGAATAGTGGCTTTCTAGATAAAGTCAAATAAGAAACAAGCTCCATGGCATGGAGCTCACATGTCTGTGAGAATGTGGAAAACTGATTTAAACACAATGGGCCTCAATTTTCTCATTTGTGACTTGGTGCTATATGACGTACATATAAGATTAAGCATGTACCAGTGTGTATTTAAGTGCTTGGCATACTGTCTAGAACACTGCACTAAGATAACGCAAACAATAATGATGGCAGTGCTTGTTTTATTTATAGAAGCTCCAGTTTCCTGTGTATATAGATTTAATTACTGATCGAGGTTTAGCTAAATAAGCTATATCTAACATGTACACAGAAAACACATTTTCAAAAAAATATTAATCTTCTAAAAGTTTAAAGTACAGGGCTAGAGAGATGGCTCAGCTGTGTAGAGCACTGGCTGCCATATTACAATCTCAGCATCTACAGAGCAGCTCAAAACTGTCTATAATTACTGTTCTAGGAGTTCTAACACCTACTTTTAGGATTCTTGCATACTAGGCATGTTTGTGCTACACAAACATACATACTGGCATCACTATTTTTATATTTTAATTTTGTATCTATATCTATATATTGTGTATGCACACACACACATACACACACACATATATATATATAGTATACATACACATGCACACACACATGCATATACTCATATGTACATTTCTCAAACACATGGAGCAACATTTCTTACAGGGTGGTTCTTTGCTGTGTGAAAACTTTTATGAAAATCCCTGTGCCCTTGAGTCAGAGTTAAGCATGATGCATGCTAATTCTTTACAATAAAAGGACAGAATCTACCCAGAGTTACTTCTAAAACCAGGAACAGTGGCTTCTTATATACGTAAAGATCTGTTCATTAAAATTGTAGTTTAAGGGTTGAGAATCAAGATGGCTAAGATAAGTCGAGAACATAACACTTTTAAGAGCTAGCTATAAGCAACCTTGTAAAATAGACTGAGTCATCTTGGCCACTTTTGCTTCCTTCCTGATAATTCTCTCCACCCAAGGCATATTACTTGGTGTTCCAGTAGGTTGGGCTCTCTTAACTGTCACTAATTAGAAAAGCAAGATAATTTCCTTTAAAATGTCTACCAGCCAACACCATCATCTTCTCAGAGTATCATGAGGATTTTTGCTGACAAAGACTCTTCTATTTCCAAAGACAAACATTTCCATAGTGACATGTTATTATTATTTGTTAAAATTCTAGAACATAAAGTTCCAATAATGATCTCTTTCTCCCTCTGTCCCTCTGCCCTTCCCTGCCTCCATCCCTCCCTCTCTCTCTAGCTCTCTCTTGCTTTCTTCTGCCCTCCTTCTTGCTCTATGTGTGTGTGGGGAGGGAGGTGTATATTTGCTTGTGGGATTTATGTGGTGGTCAAAGGTCAATATCTTCCAAAATCACTGCCACCTTACTTTTTTGGCCAGTGAGCACTGGGGATTCTCCATCTCTGCCATATATTGTGGGACTGTGAAAGGTAGTTTTAAAATACTTTGCCCCAGAAAACTGTGATTGGGTACTTTTTATTAAATGAGTTGTGTGAAGTCACAATACATGTTTTAGAAACTGGTTTAAATTTTTGATATTCATCAGTGAGGGTGATAAATTGGTAAATATTTCATGAATTTATCAGATTAAAAAGCCTATCTGTAAAGCATCAATAGCTTCCTGCTTCTTCATATGGAATGCTTCATTATGACCATAACAAATGTTGTCCTGTTAGTATATTTCATGAAAAATTGGTGTTTTTCCCTTTCTTGTTTTATTATGAAAATGATTATTTGTAAGAGAATCATTTTGATTGATATTTAAAAGTCTATAACATGAGACAAAGAGTTGACAGGGTTGACATGACTGCTAAGTTGCATGCTTTCATCTTGGGACTTCAGTGATGGCTTAGTAAATAAAGTGTTTGCTGAACAAACTTGAAGATTCCAGTTCAGATGCCTAGTAGTCACATAAAAAAGCTAGGCAGGTATAATGGCCCTCTTATGCTGCAGTTGTCTGGAGGTGGAGACAGGATCATTGAGTAAGCTGGCTAGCTAGACTAACTGAATGGGTTGCAAGTTCAATAGTTTGTGAGAGACTCTGCTTCAGTAAAGTAAAATAGCATGGAAAGCAATGGAGAAAGACATTGGATACCGATATTAGACCCCAAACACCCAGGTGAACATATGAGTGCACACATGTGTGCACATCCACATCACTGTTGTGGAAAAAACAATCAATCGAACACATAAAAAATGAAAAGTAGCCATGTTATTGTTTAACTAAATAACATGGCATCCACCTTAGAGTACAACATACTTCCTCTATGATCTTCTCTCTGAACATAGACAGAGATGTCTTTTACATCCAGGTTATGATTGTTTACTAGTTTCTTTCTTTTTAAAAAACAAAACCTGTATTTTCTCACAGTGCCTCTGAGCTGAATTATAGTCCACATTCCCGATATTCTATGTAGCCCAGACTTTCAGGTTTTAGTATAATGAGTACTTTGGTATAATCACTTAACATAAAGAAAAATTCTCATTATATCTCAGAATCAGAAAGCATTCTGACTGGGAGAAACAACAGATTAAATGGAAGGGATAAATTGAAGTTTTAAAGGTTTCTGTTTTTATTTCCAGTAGGAATTTATTTCTTAGTTATGAAATAAAATAGAAAAGCAGTATATATTAAGAGAATGTCATCAAGGGGACTGGTTTTCACATTGATTTGTTCCAAAGCATATGCAAAAACCCACCAAAAGCTCTAAGTAAGTATGCACACAGAAAGAGAGGAAACCCTTTCCAAATTTAAAAGGATGATTACATTGGATCTTTTCATACAAAGGAAAGGGCCAGATCAAAAAGAGAAATAAGACAATCAGTCTTCTAGTGTGGATATTGTTATTGCCCCACTATGGAAGATTAGAACATAATGTGCAAGAAGGTAAATAATTAAATTGGCATGTGCCCAGCACAGAACCAAGGGTTGGTCTCTGTTCATATGTCTACCCCATTAGAACAAGATTCGCAGAACTGTGAAGAATTTGTTATTACTCTCATGTCTTCAGTGATTAAAGACCTATGGGCACAGTTAAGTGTTCTACAAATTTACTAGTACAAAAAAGAAAATTATCTGAATCCACCCACACACACTGCTTTGAGGTGAGATCTACATGATACCCTTTCTCTGCATTTTATCATCCTAGAAGTCAGTATTTTTTATTTATGTTTCTAACATTTTATGCTTATATGAAGTTTATCAAGTGCATAATGTATTTAAATAACATTGTGATGATACAACCTATTTGCATAAATGTAGCTGTACAAGTGTTTCTCCCTCCAAATATTAGGACCACTTGCAAATGTTTGTGTATTTAGTAACACTCTCCTTGTAATTATTTCACCTGGCTTTCTTCTTTTTAAGGATAGGAAACATCAGTGCTGTGGTGTTTAAAGGAATACCCGACCCATAATACCTTCCGTAAGCATAAATTCCATTTCTGAGTGCTACTATGCACATTAGTAAAAGCTGACAAAGAAGACATCATAGAAGTAACCGAAGCACACTCTAAAGACTGTGAAGAATCAATTCGTCTGACCTAATGACAATATTTGCTAGGCATTTGTAAACTGACAAAATACATGACTCATTGATCAACAATATCTGACACACTACACAAAGAGAAACAGACCGCCAATTCCAAAGGCGACCAAAAGACTGGTTAACTTTTGAAAATATTTGCAAACATCTATTTAATGCTTCAGTTATGAATCAATATCACCTGCCAATTCCAATTCCTTACTTTTGGTGTTTTCTTAATAGAATGTTTAGTAAAACATCGAAAAGACTGGAGGTTTCAGTGATTTCAGCGTTGAGAAAGTACAAGAATGTCACTGAGGAAATGAAATAACTTCAGTCGGGTAAAAATTAAAAAATAAAACAGGATAAAGATAAGAAACCCGTCTTCTAAGAAGGATGCTGAGGATGTCTAATTGTTTAAAATGAGAAGTAATTAATTGTAACTAGGGTATATTAAGAATATGGGATAGCTAGAGACAGCCAAGAAATCTACAAGGTTCCATAAATGACGTTGGCATTAAAATTACAACGGGAAAGAACTATGGAGAGAAAATCAGACTATGTGAGTACACGTGAGCCTTATCACATGTCAGAATTACAAAACATCAATGTCAAACATAAAATCAAATATAAAACCTAGTTGATGCAACACGTCAGGGCTTTCAGGATATAGGGCTGCAATAATTTCCATATCAAGGACAAATCTTTAAATGATTAAACTGTATTTTCATTTGTGTTATTTTGGGGAGACAACAGAGATGATCAAATTTCTTTCCTATTTTAACCCTGTCTTCTCCTACACTGTAAAAAAGACTCTATGAGTATATTCTCTAAGCACATTCTTTTAACCTGGCTTTCAGTATGTAAAAAAAAAAAAATAATAATTAATTAATTAACTAATTTGTAAAAAGACAATACAGTTAACTAAAATAATCTGTGAACCAGTAAAAGGCTTTTTCTTAACAGGGCCCCACCATTTTATAAAACTCTATATTGATTGAACTATGATAATTCCTTAGACTAAACAAATTTATTTTTCAGAACTGAAGTATTTGTTTTTCTGGATTCTTGCCCTCTCTCTTTTCAATGCTGACTCATGGAAAGCTTGTCTATGAGCGGGCACTATAGTCCATTCAATAACAACATGAGACAAAAACCGTGTCTTCTCAGAAACCTATAAGAAATGACCTTATCATTCTCTCACAGGTAGCAGGATGCTGCTCAGAACTCCCACAGTGCTTCTGTTTGCCTACGGAATAATATCTTCTCCAACAGTTCTTAGCCCAAAGTACAATTTGCCTCAGTGGTGATGTACGCACAAAGGTGAAACTGTTACATCTGTGATATTTGGTAATCTCTCTTCTATAAGTCAAGGGGCCAGTGCTGATTTAGAGTTTAGATTTAGAGGGAAGAAAATACCCCCTTTAATATCAGTTGGCGGTGAAATCGCCCTGGGAACACTATAGGATGAAAACAGGACTTTGAGGCATTGAGGCAGGAACTGACCTGGACCCTTTTCCAATTGACAATAGTAATATTAAAGAAGTAATAAATTTGAGAAAGAGACAAAGCTCATGGGACGAGCTAGGGGGAGAGGTGAAAGGTTGTAAAGTGGTACTGATGTATTAAGATTTCAAAAAAATTGCCAGGCAGTGGTGGCGCACGCCTTTAATCCCAGCACTTGGGAGGCAGAGGCAGGTGGATTTCTGAGTTCGAGGCCAGCCTGGTCTACAGAGTGAGTTCCAGGGACAACCAAGGCTACCGAGAAACCCTGTCTAGAAAAACCAAAAAAAAAAGGGGGGGAAGATTTCAAAAAAATTAATTTAAAAAGAAGAATAACATAGTGTTGGGTTTTTTTACTAAGAAAACAAGAAAAACATTTTTCTTAAGTGCATATTATTGGCTTGTATATGTCATAACTTAATTAAACCAATTAAGGTCAGAATGAATTCTTGGATTTGCTAAGAGGTGCTGGCCAAGGTTCCAGCGATGGAACAGTAAACAGCCTTAAATCTATGCCCTTGTGGAACTAATGCTGCACTAGTAAAGAAGTAAATTCAGTCAATCGGGAGGTTCCACCAAGATATGTCCTGTGGAATGAACTGAGTATGAAAAGAAGCCTACCTACACAGAAGCATATCCATGAGGTTTTTCTATTATTAATAGGCCGCCATGAGACCTGAACACTGAATGAAGACCTGAAGGAGTTGAAGGACCAAGCCAAGACAGAGAAAAACTGAATGGAAACAAATGTCATGAGGTAGAAGTGTACTGGGTGAGTTCCTGGAAGAGGAGAAGCAGTCACTTACAACAGTATCCTAGAATAAACATATTCTTAAGAGATGGTCCAAGAAAACTAAAAGATGGAAGGGGGAGACTTTAGTTGTCAAAACATAAAGTATTTAACAACTGCTTTTGCAGTCAACAGGAGGACATGCCACAGAAGTTACTTTCTACCAGAGTGGAAGTTAGTGATATTGCAGTATCCCCTCCTCATACTCCATCATGAGGACTTTGGGTTTCACGTTCAGAGGATCTTTGAAACAATTAAATTATGTGGCTTACATTTTAATAGATTTATATTTACTAACATTTTGAAAGTGGACTTGGGAACTAAAGGTAGAAGCAAAGAATCTTATGGGGGTTATAGAAAAACTTGAGGTGAAAACCATCATGACAGGCAAAGAGGATCCTTAGGATTATGAGACACGTTCAGAGTACTCTCCTCCACGTGTGCACATGCGGGTATGTGTCTGTGTGCATGCGGGTATGTGTCTGTGTGCATGCGGGTAGGTGTCTGTGTGTGGGCAGGTAGGTGTCTGTGCGCATGCGGGTAGGTGTCTGTACGCATGCGGGTAGGTGTCTGTGTGTGGGCAGGTAGGTGTCTGGGTGTGTGCGTTTGTGTTGAAGAGAAAAGCCAATAGTGTGAGTTAGATGATGGCATGAAAATTGAGAAAAATAAAGGAAATAAACACAGGATCACTGTGCTGATTTTACCTTAGACATCAGAAGTTAGGAAGTAGTAGCTGATGAGATTGTAAAACTAAAGAGGAAGTAGCACAGAGATAGCACGAAGTTTGGTTTTAGAGATGCTTTGAGCATCTCTAGGACTTGAGAACAAATCCAAAACAAAATCCAACATGTCTTCTCCACGAATTCCATTTTTTAAAGACTGTCTCAAAATATTGGAGCACTTCAAGTTTATTCACTTATATATTTTATGTAACTTTAAATTATCATGCAAACATTCTAGTCACATACAAATAAGTGAATTTTGCTTATGTGTGAATAACAGTATTTTTAAAAGACAAGTATGCTTGAAGTAAATCTTCTCCTTAATTTTGAAGAAAAGACATTATGTATCATAAAGTACAGAATGTTCCTGCATTTCCAGCTT
Source organism: Rhynchomys soricoides (assembly GCA_019843965.1). Lineage (NCBI taxonomy): Eukaryota > Metazoa > Chordata > Mammalia > Rodentia > Muridae > Rhynchomys > Rhynchomys soricoides. The sequence continues at coordinate 4,001,532 of JADRCH010000176.1, forward strand.
GTCCCACTAAGGAGACAGTTACAGTGGCTGCTAAGAACTTGGTTCCTTCCTTCTGAGGTGACTTTAGGAAGTGGCAGTGTTGATTCTTAATAACCTCAAAAACCATACATGAAAAAAAATTCTTAAGTTTGAGCCAAATAAAGTCATTAAATATCTTACAGAGAGAGTTACTTAGATGTAACTGAGTTTTATTTTATCTCATTACCTGACTTGTCTTCCAAGTTTGCAGGGGATGAGGGGTGGATGAGGCAGGAGTATGTGGGTGGGTTAGGGAGGATGAATGGGGGTTGTGTGGAGCACCCTCTCAGAGGCAAAGGGTAGAGGAAGGGAGTGAAGAACTCTTGGACAGGGGACCTGGAGGGGGAAACATTTGGAATATAAATAAGTAAAACAATAAAAATGAATATAGAAGTTTATCTCATCTACCAATTAATGCAGGCATTCCTTGGAAACCTGCTAGATACCAGAGCCAGGGAATCAGATAGGCTATCTTCACTCCTCCTCCTCCCCTCCAATTCTAAACCCACAATCTCATTCCATGCTCTGTAGAAGACTAACTCCTGCAAGCTCCCCTTTCTCTCTGCTGGATTTCCAGCAGATCACACAGATCACCTACAGCCTTTTCTGTCACCTCCGTTTATCTCTGCCAACAACTTCAACAAGCACTCCTTAGAAACCTGCCAGTCAGGCTAGCCAGGGAATGAGTAAGATAAGTGATCTTCCCTTTCTCTTGTCTTCTTCAAATATAATCTACCAAACTGACTCCCAGTTTGTAGCAAACCTTTGACTGTGGCCTCTCCTTCCTCTCTGTCCCCATCCCAAGAAGCCTATCTAGATCCTGATAACACACCAAGCATATCTCCTAAGGATCATGGCAGACTCCTCATTTCTAGCTCATCTCCATACTTTAGTGTCAGTTCCTTACTGCATAGAAACACATTCTACATGTGGCCCTCAGTGGTCAAATCTGGAAGAATATCAGAAACAATCTACCAGACAATCTATAGATACTGCATGTCCTAAGAACCAGCAAGGGTAACAGAAACCAAGGAATTCAGCACACACACACACACACACACACACACACACACACACACACATAACCAAGCAACCAATCAACCAAACAAACCAACACCCACAAGACTAGCTATCCACATCAGGAATTATGATCATCCAGAATCAAGAAGCTTAGATACCAGTATAGAAACACAATCAATGACAGCCAGTAAAATATCACACCACTAGATGCTAGCAACCCTAATGAAGTAGGCCCTAAGAAAGAAAACATAACTGAAGCATTAAAAAAAAAAGACTACAAGAAAGCTGTTGTGAATATGCTCATGGACTTTTAAAAGGATATAAATGAATCCAATAATAAACTCTAGGATAGTACAATGGCTGGAATGAAATAGAAGAAATCTGTTCAAGATATAAAATTTGAAATGGAAACACTAAAGGAAACCCAATCATAGGGAAAACTGGAAAGAAAAAATTTAGGAACTCAAGAAGTATACTCAGAGGCAAGCCAACCAACATAATAAAAAGATGCACTATAGGAAAGACAGGAGAAATGTATAACTCATTTAAAGAAAATGCTAAATCTAAAAAGTTCCAGGCACAAAACATTCAGGAAAGCAAAGACCAAATGAAAAGACCAAATCTATAAATAATAGGAATAGAGATAGGAGACGAAACCCAGGCCAAAGAAAATCTTTCCAACAAAATCACAAAACAAAAGTTCTCCAACCTAAAAAAGAAGATGCCTATCCTGGTACTAGAAACATACAGAACACCAAATAGACAGGACCAGAGAAGAAATTCCCCATGACAAATAATAATCAAAATACAAAACATACAGGACAAAGAGAGTGTTCAAAGTTGTAAGGGGAAAAGACCAAATAACATTTTTATTGGTTATTTTACTTAATTACATTCCAAATGTTATCCCCCTTTCCAGTTTCCCCTCCTCAAACCCCCTATCCCCTACCCCTTGGCCTTGTTTCTATGAGGGAAATCCCCCACCCACCCATCTACTCCTGTTTCACTGCCCTAGCATTCCCCTCCACTGGGACTTCTAGCCTCCCCAGGACCAAGGATCTCCCTTCCTATTGATGCCAGATAAGGCCATCCTCTTCTACATATGCAGCTGGAGACATGGGTCCCTCCATGTGTACTTGTTAGTTGGTGGTTTATTCCCTGGGAACTCTGGGTGTCTGGTTGGTTGATATTGTTCTTTGTATGGGGTTGCAAACCCCTTCAGCTCCTTTCTTTCTTTTTCTCTAACTCCTCCATTGGAGAACCCAAGCTCAGTCCAAAGGTTATGAGCATTTTTCAGGCTCCTGCAGAACCTTTCAGGGGACAGCCATACTAGGCTCCTGTCAGCAAGTGCTTCTAGGCATCAGCAATAGTGTCTGGGTTTAGTTCTGTAGATGGGATGGTTTCCTAGGTGGGGCAGTCTCTGGACAGCCTTTCCTTCAGTCTCTGCTCCACTCTTTGCCCCTATTAGAATTACATCAGACTTTACAATGGAGACTTTAAAAGCCAGAGGTCCTGGACAGATACAAACATTAAAAGACCACAGATGCCAGCTCAGATTACACAGCAAAATATTAGATCACAATAGATAATTCTATCACAATACTTACCTATAAATCCAGCTCTACAAAAGCTGCTAGAAAGAAAAATTTAATCTGAAAAAAATAACCACATCCAAAAAAAAAAAAAAAACCAAGAAATAAATAATCAAACCAATAAATCAAAAGACGGGAAAAATTCACATCACCACAACAAAATAGTGTAATCCAAACCACTTATCATTGGTCTCAATCCACCAACAAAAAAGGCATAGACTAACAAATTTAATCTGAAAAATGAATCCATCCTTTTATTGCACCTAAGAAACAGACCTTAACATCAAGGATAGACATCATGTCAGGACAAACTGATAAAAAAAAAAAAAAAAATTTCTAAGAAATTTGACCCAAGAAGTAAACTAGTGTAGATATTTTCATATCTCACAAAACAGACTACAAACAAAAACTAAGTAGAAGAGATAGAGAAGGGCTATATACTCAACAAAAGTAGAATATATCAAGAGAATATTGTAATTCTAAATATCTACGAACCAAACACAAGTTCACCCAAGTTCATAAAAGAAACAGGTGTCCTGTAGCCAGGCAGGTCCTATAGTATAAGGATAATGACACCAACCCATAATTAAAACCTTTGACCAAAAATTTGTCCTGTCTACAAGAAATTCAGGGACAAATATGGAGCAGAGACTGTGGGAATGGCTAACAAATAACTAGCCCGACTTCAGACACATCCAATGGGCAAGCATTAATCCCTGACACTATCTGTTATATTCTGATATGCTTGCAGACAGGAGCCTAACATAGCTGTCCTCTGCAAGGAGTTAAGGGAGAGGAATTATATTCAGAATGTATTGTATAAAATGTTTTCAATAAAAGAAAAATAAAAGTAAAAATGTGCATTACATGTGCATGTGTACAGAGTTAATCCTCTCTGGACAAATACTTTACCCCCTGCTCAATATTTGATGGCCTCATCTTCTTATCTTAATGTAGTTTTTATTTTGAAGAAACTATCCACTAAGTGAGAAATGTTGCACTGATTTAATATGCTGTATAAGAGAAGAAAAGGAAATATTAAGATAATGATTGAACACACACACACACACATACACACACAATAGAAAATGGAAGTTTGGGAAAATACTAACTCTTCAGTCAGGCTGAATATTTTTATTTACTTAATGTTTCCTCATAAAATTATTTTCAGAGATATTTACTGAAATTATATACATATTTCAGTAAATATATATATACACATGTATATATATATATATATTTCATATAATCCTAATTTCTGAATTTGAACTCTTGCCTAATACAATTGTTTTCTATGAAGAAGTGAAAGTTATGTCAAAGCTATTTTCCTCAGTACACATTGTTTTACCTCTTCACACTCTGTTGAAGGACTGTAAAGTGATCAGATGCTAACTATCATCTTAGTGAAGCAAATTATGCAATTATATATTTCCCTTTGTTTAAACATACAAATATTAGAAAAAATGAGGCATTCCTGCCAATGGGAAAAGAATAATCTCTTTAAATAAAGTTTTCATGCACTTTTAATATGTTTTACTAGAAACCATCCTTTTTTTCAGATGGAGTCCATCCAAAATCTACAAACTCAATGGACGCCCTATATAAAACAAATACAGTTGACAGAACTGTATTCTTACCAAAAATAATTGCCTTTCCATTTTTAATTCTCTGTTAGAATAAATTACTGAGTACATTATACTTATCAAACGTTTACTTGAGATTACTAATATTGCATCCTTGTCACATTTTTAAGAAAAGAATTGAAAGCATTTCCCTTTGGAGTCATTTAACCAAGAAAGAGTCCATATTTGAATTCTCTGTGCTCCCAGTATCTTCTGGTTTCTATCTTTCCATTTTATGAGTCTGAATTTGTCCCTAATAGAAGACTGTCTTGTGATTCTCTCCAGTGTGTCTGTCTGTTTGTGTGACTGTCTCTGTGTCTACCAAAGGGCTTTGCTTTGCTTTACTGGCCATCATAGAAAACATCTAATGGAGAAGAAATGAGGGATATTTTACAGAAATCTTTATCAGGGTTTTACAAGAGAATTAGGCACTGGCTTCAACATACCCCAACTGACCAGACAACAAACAGTACTAATAATATTAGTATTTCTCAATCAGTGTCCAAATTTATGCTTAAAATATATGTGGATATGCATTTTAGAACACTGCATCAACAACTGTATTTGTTGCTTTCAGCAAATGATACAAATGCATTGTTCTGTGTCAGGGCATGGAAGAGTACATAAGATTACAGCTATGCATTATAGATTGCAAAAGTTGATTACGTGGGAAATCCAAGGCAATTGTTCAGAGAAAATTGAACTGGCTGAGCACACAGTAGGATAGCATTCTTAAATCTTCAGTGACCTCAAGGTATATTATTAATTCTATGAAGTCCTGCAAAACTCTCAGCCTCTTAGAATGAAAGAGATATGTTTTATTATAATGCTTTGCCACAAGAACCCCCTCAAGAGATCAAATAGTAGATAATGGATAGTGAGGTACAATCAATACATAATAGGAAGAGTTTATAAATTTAAGCCAAATAATAAAGTGCTTGGCACTTTTGAAACACCTGTATAATTTTGTTGTAGATATTATTGGAACCTTAAAGACAAAGGATGTGTATTTTTACCATTGTTTTTAAATGTATTTTATTATAAAAATTTGCAACTGAAAAAAATCATGCAATGACATAAAGACTAAAACAAAACTAGATCAGAAATAAGACAATGGCTTGAACCTGTGATATGTCAGTCAGTTATATAGATAACATTGAGATTTTTCAGAATAGTTGAGGACTGGGTCATGCTAAAGATATTGTTTAACTTTAGTTAGGTTTTACCTAGGTCTATTTCATTCACAAAAATAAAGTCATAATCAACAATTCTGGAAACACAAAGGACAGAAGAATTTGCATGGAAATCTGAAATTGAATCAATAATGACAAATACCTTCTGCCTTGTCAACACTTGCCAACCTTTGTTCTAAAATGCAGTTATTATAGCTATAACAATTCGGTTTTTGAGTGATTTTCATTTTATAGTAACATTTGTACTCCTTTGAACAATGGGCCCAGTTTGAGCATGTCACTACTCATAAATTAAATTTTATATTTTTATCTATAGTCTAAGTGGATGTTTCCCATATTTCTTAAGACCATTTGTTCCATGTATGCCTTTTCTTGCAGCAGCCTCATGGGTTGAAAGAGCACTGCTATTTCAGGCTCCCTGTGCACATAGCATGTCTAAATTGGAATACTTATGGCCTACTGATGTCAAGTATCAATACTGAATGCACTAAAAGTTGAATTAGCACATGCTGAAACTTGGGTTTGATCATTTTATTCTGTGAGTTGATAATCTTTCTGGAATTCCATCATGGCTCATGACAACTTTTCAAGGAATAGTTAATATCTATGTAATCAATGAAAGAAGCAAAGCAATAACATGAACCAACCCAACCAGGTAGATTTTAATACAGCAGCAGATATACAGTCTCTCATCAGACTTTCTTAATAAAACATCATTAAAGGACCATGGGTATGATGATAAACCTAAAGTTGCATGTTGAAATAGAAACAGCCACTATGGTTCTAAAGGTTTCCACGTGAGATGACTCATTTCTGTGTTGTAGCCTAAAATGATACCCTCTTTCATGGTCTATACTGTCTGTTCTGTTCCCTTGGGAATGTTACAGAAATGTTAAATGTTTGATTGAACCATGTGACCTGCATATACATATTAAAGTGAACACTTAACATGGTTTTTCTCTTTAGGGATATGAAAATTTTAATACATTTAATAAGCATTTTCTATGACGTGGCTTACGGAATGCTTCTGCCCACACAAATGCAAAGTATTTCCTGAAAAAAAAGCATGCATACCCATTTCAATTACTCGCTTGAAAAAAATTTACTTAATACCTTTATAATATTTTAACACAGTGCTCTGTTTTAAATAGTATGGTTTGTAGTTACTGTTTTCATCTTGAACAACAGACAATATTGTATGAAAATCATTAAACCACATCTTTAGATATCCTTCTTCAAGCGATATCTACAGGTTACCTTTACAGTACTGAAGAACATATTGCTATGGTGGGTTTTTTAAGAGTGTAAATGAATTGAGTATGTCATTACTGATGTTTTATTCTATTTTAAGGAGACACTTCTTCATATTCCTTAGAGTATATGTCATGATGTTATCTTATCTAGTATTGAACAAACTGTGTCACCAATAACATGGTAAGAAACGTTCTTTGTTTCTAAGCCAGTTTTGGAAGCAGCTGTCTTTGAAACAACTGAAAGAAAGATATAAATGATGAAACAAAGTGAAAACATAAATGGAGATTGGCATAGGGCTCAAGGGTAAAGCACCTGCCTGGTACACTCAGGACTGGGGTCAATGCTCATCACCATTTTTAAAAAGTATAGAACAATGGTCAACTGGACCATTCCAAATCGAAGTGGTCTCTTTGATGTTCATGAATGTTAAGTAATGAGACCATTTAAAAGGCAGACTATAGGATTCAAAGTAAAGAGTAGAATCTATCAAGACCACTTGTTGTGAAAGAATACTGGCAGGCTTATTCACTAGATCCTGTACCATAAGCACTGCTACATGATGTAAAACACTTCAAAGGTGAAAGTTTTCCTTTTATAAATTTGAATAAATATCATTTGACTAAGCAGCTTTCAACCCATAACCAGAAAATCAAAAGGCATCATTGTTTTAATTTGTTCATTCATTTAAAAAATATTCTATAACATCTAGCCAACCTTCATTTGTTCATGTAAAGAAGAGCAGATGCTTGGCAATGCCAATTGTGGGATTAGGAAGGAGTGTAGATGGTACTAGTTATTTTTATATGTGATACTAACTTTATGATAGGAGAAGAATGCTGGCCATGCTGAGTGATTTTGGAAGCTGGTAGAATTCTGAAAAACATCAACAAATGATGCATGTGAAGAGTATATTGCCTGTCTGTGCTTACATTATTCTTGTTTTATTCTAATGACTCCTAGTACCAGATGCATGTTTAAAACATAATCTATGCCAGGTAGACAACAACTTATACATCAATAACTGGTGTATTAGTTCTTCTTGAATAGAATTATCCTGGTGTTCAATCTCCATTTCATTCCAATCTCTGACATGAGGTTGGACAGACTAACCAGACCATCAATCACAATTACTCTGCACCCAACTGAAGATTGTCATTCTTACTTTAAGAATAAAGTAATTTTTAAAAACTCATTGTCTTTGTAATTCTGTAAGCATTAGGTAGCCTGTCTCTGTGGATTGATTTGTTGATTCAACTTTCAGATTTGGGGCTTGATAATTACAACTGAATTTTTTTTTTGAAGTTTTTGGCTATTGTCTATGTCAAGACTGTGAGATACCTTCTCATACTGGTTTCCAAAAGTTTTTGGATTTTTTTTTTTTATTTGAACAGAGAGTGGTAAATTCTCAATCTCAAAATTCATCATGCCAAGATAAAACTGTTACCTTTCTACACAGGAATTAGACATTTAAATTAAGAGGTTTAACGTTTTGGCTATACTTATACAATTTATGTAATGTCTTTAAATTATATCCAAATTTGAGATGAGACTTAAACTGTTATATGTTGTCTTCAATGTTCACCATCACTTACATTATATCTGCAAGATATCATCTACTCATTTTACCTTTGTTCAAAAGAAAAAGTGAGCATGAAAGAACGGGATGATTAGTTTAAATTCAAGAAAAACTCTTTTGCTCTTCATTGCCTGGTACTTAAGTCACCTTTAGATTTGTTGATTCTTAAAAGAAAAGTAAACCCATATTTATTAAGATGACACACATTCTTGATTTCATATTGTGATGTACTAAAATCCCTTGAGTAGGTGTCTTGAAGTCTGTCAAATGGTCTAATTTCTATTCACTTCACTAACAGTCATTTTCTATGACATCTCAAAGCCTGTCATATCAAGAATTTATTAGAACACAATAAAATTATATATGTCATATGTGAATATTTATGTTTTCCAACACTTCCATAATGTTCTGAAATTAGCCATTTGTAAGTGATAAATTTTGTGTTCAAAACCATCTGTCAAAATAATTCAGGAACTAATTCTCATTTGCTTTTTCAAAGAATTTAGGTGAAAATATATTCCAAAGTACATCAGACAGGGGTCACAATGGGAACTTAAGTAATGGAACATTGTGAAGACAGGCATTTAGACAAAAACAAAGAAAACCAACCAAACAAAAACCCATTCTTTTTCAGAATTCCTCATCTTAAGTGGGGAAACACATTTTCTTGAAAAACTCCAAATCAAACAATAGAGAAGAGCTCAGGTTTGGATAGTTTTCCTAGTTCATCAGCCACTCTTTTTCTTCAGAATGCAGCCAGTGATGTTTCCAGAATAGTTCCTCTGAAACAAAAATCACTAAACAGGAAAACATTAAATATAACAATTTTGGGGAAATAATTGACCTTGCTATGACCAAAGTATGGTTGAATTTTGACAGCGTTTTGGAGAAAAACATTGAAACAATTCATTATGATAGTAGATATATGGCTTCATAGGAAACAGGGATACATTTAATTAAATTTTATAGAGTGAATGTCCTATGCTTCTTATTATTGTCCATATCACTGGCTCAAACATGTGAGCTAATCTTTCCCAAATTAAATTACTACCAAAATTTACAAACTAGATGTGAAGATTATATTGTATTTACAAAGAACTTGGCACTTACAGAATAAATTATCAACTTTTTAAAATCTAGCCCAGGGCACCCTTGGTTTAGGCAAACGTGAAAGCCTTACACATTTTGCTACATGGACATGAATAAGGTTTTCCAGCAGGTAAATCCCACAGTGCTGTCGCTGTCCCTGTCCCTGAAAGCCAGGACCTCCCATTTTTAATCCATGGTGAAGGGGTGGAGAAGTTCTCAGTCCAGAGAAAGTAAAGGTTGCATGTTTTCTTCTTCGCTTTTATCCATGCGTTTCAGTGCTGTAGGGTCCACTACTGACTGAGATCTGGAAAGAATAATGCCAAGGTCAATGAGTCAGCCCCAGTAATTACCCACAAATATTCTCTTCAGTTTTTTTTAATTCACCACTGCTTCCCCTATGGTCCTAAATTCTCTACCCCTTATCAAGAGATTTATGAACTGTGGATGCCATACATGTAGTGTTTGGCTTTAAAGTGAACAGACAATCCCCCTCTGGCCTCTGGGGTTATGAATAGCAAGTGGTCTTATGCAGAGAATAATAGGATTGATGTTCTCCTGACAATTGAACCAGAATATTCTCTTTGAAATACTCACATTTTCTAGTATAGGACTGATATTTTCTGATAAAATATTTCTGGATCAAAAAGAAACTAATGGGAAGATGATTTTGATATCAGTCAGAGGCTTAATTCCTATTTTGAAATACCCTATAAGACAAATCCAAAATATTTATAACTTATTTCTTTATTATCTCTTCATTTGAATTACTATGTCAACCAAAAAAAAAAAAATCAGAATTTCAATGTAATTTTGTTATGTTTCCCACTAGAGTATCCAAATAAAGAAACCATATGCTTGAATACTTCAAGAAATAGTTAAAGATTTTTAAAGTAAAAATGTTTATTTGGTCAGGACATTCATGGAAAAGCAGGGACAAAACTGGAGCAGTGACTTAAGGAAAGGCCACCCAGTGACCAGCCCAACTTGATATCCATCCCATGTGTGTACAACAAATCTTGACACTATTACTGAGGTCATATTGTGTGTGTAGACCGGAACCTGGCATGGCTGTCCTCAGAGAAGTTCTACCAGCAACTGATTGAGACAAATGTAGATCCAGCCAACCATTGAATTGAGGTCAGACTTCCTATGGAAGAGTTAGAGGAAAGACTGAAGGATCTGAAGGGGATTGCAACTCCATAGGAAGAACAACAGTATCAACCAACCTGAACTCCTCAGAGCTTCTAGAGACTAAGCCAAAACCAAGAAGCATACCTGTGCTGGTTCATGGCCCTGGGCACATGTGTAACAGACAAGTGCGTTGTATGGCCTCAACTGGAAAGGATGTGCTCAATCCTGTGGAAATTTGATACCCAAGGGAAGAGGGAAACTGGTGGGGTTGAGGTGGGTATGGGAGGGTGGGTAAGGGACTATGCTTTCACAGGTTGGGGAGTGGGAATGGAAGGGAAGAACCGGGGGAGGGGGTACCAGGAAGGGAGGCAACTTTTGGAATGTAAATAAATACAATAATGTAATACAGATTAAAAAAAGAGAAAGCACATAATTTTAAAAAATCATATATATGTGGAATTGTATTCCAGATTATCATTAGGAGATAGAATTAAAATGGGAAGGAGAAAAATCAATGACATATGCTAATATAGTGGCAGGAAGAACCCATTTTAACGGCTATGGCATTAAGAAGCAGATGTACTTTTAGAGCCCACTCTAAATTTCCAGTAATTTCTTCCACACTGCTGCATGCTACCCAATTGCTTTGTGCTGTAGCAATGTGCCTCTTGGCAGCCTTCATTAACTTTCGAAAGGGAAGACTCTTGGCTAAATTACAATTGCATCTCCTCATAAAAACGAATTTAATGGAACTAATTATATTATTAAGAAGTACAAGATTCACCAGAAAAGATTCAATGTATTTAATAAACAATTGTTTCATAAAAGAAAATACAAATTGAAGTATCTTTTTTGTTAATAATTTTATTCATTTACATTTCAAATGATATCCCCCTTTCAGGTTTCCCTTCCACAACCCCCCATTATATAACCCCTCCCTGACCCACTTTGCCTCTGTGAGGGTGCTTCTCCACCCATGCACACACTCCAGCCTCATCGCTCTAGCATCCCCCTACACTGGAGCATCAAGCCTCCACAGGACCAAAGGCCTCTCCTCCGATTGATAATGCTATCCTCTGCTACATATGTATCTGCAGCCATGGATCACTCCATGGATCCCTTTGGTTGGTGGTTTAGTCTCTGGGAGTTCTGAGAGATTTGGTTAGTTGATATTGTTCTTCCTATGGGGTTGCAATACCTTTCAGCTTCTTTAGTTCTTTCTCTAACTCACATTGGGGTCCCCATGCTCAGTTTGATGGTTGACTATGTACATCTGCATCTGTATTGGTCAGGTGCTGTTAACCTCTCAGAGAACATCTATACCAGGCTCCTAATAACTACCTCTTCTTGGCATCAGCAATAGTGTCAGGGTTTAGAGTCTGCAGATGGTATGGATCCCTAGGTGGGGAAGCCTATGGATGGCCTTTCCTTCAGTCTCTGTTCCATTTTTGTGTCACTGTCTTTTTTGAACAGAAACAATTCTGGGTTAAAAGTTTTGAGATGGGTGAGTGGCCCCATCCCTCAACTAGAGGCCATGTCTATCTACTGGAAGAGGTCTCTACAGGTGACATTTCCCCTTTGTTGGGTATTTTGGCTAATGTCACCCCTGTTGGATCCTGGGATTTTCTCATTTCCCTGGAGTCTGGGACTTTCTAGTGACTACCCCAAGTTCCCTATCCCCCACTGCTACATGTTCTATTCAATTTCCTAACCCTCTATATTTCTCTCCTGTCCTTTCCAATACCTGATCCTGCCCTCCCTTTTCCCCTCCCCCTCCTCTCTCTCTTCCAAGTCCCTCCCTCTCTCTACCTCCCATGATTATTTTCTTCCTCCTTCTATGTGAGACTGAAATGTCCACACATTGTTCTTCCTTCTTCTTAAGCTTCATAAGATTTGTGGGTTGTATCATGGATTCCTTTGGTTGGTGGTTTAGTCTCTGGGACTAAACTAAAACTAGAGCATTTTTCCTGATATCCACTTATCAGTGAGCACATACCATGTGTGCTCTTTTGTGATTGGGTTACCTCACTCAGGATATTTTCTAGTTTCTTCCATTTGCCTGCAAATTTCATTAAGTCATTGTTTTCAATAGCTGAGTAGTACTCAATTATGTACATGTACCACATTTTCTGTACCCATTCCTCTGTTTAGGGACATCTGGGTTGTTCCACCTTCTGGCTATTATAAATATGGCTGCTATGAACATAGTGGAATATGTGTCTTTATTACATGTTGGGGCATCTTTTGGGTATTTGCCCAGGAGTGGTATAGCTGGTTCCTCAGATAATACTGCATCCAAGTTTCTGAGGAATCGACAGACTGATTTCCAAAGTGGTTTTACCAGCTCGCAGTACCACCAGCAATTGAGGAGTATTCCTCTTTCTCAGCATCCTTGCCAGCATCTGCTGTCACCTGAGTTTTTGATTTTAGTCCTTTTGATGGGTGTGAGGTGGAATCTCAGGGTCATTTTGATTTGCATTTCTCTTATGACTAAGGATGTTGAACATTTCTTTAGGTGCTTCTCAGCCATTCGAGATTCCTCAGTTGTTTAGCTCTGTACCCCATTTTAAAATAGGGCTATTTCATTCTTTGGAGTCTTTTAGTGATTTTTGGTTTTTGTTTTTTGGTTATATATATATATATTTTGGATATTAGACCTTTATGGGATATAGGGCTGTTGTAGATATTTTCCCAATCTGTGGGTTGCCATTTTGCCCTGTTGACAGTATCCTTTGCCTTACAGAAGTTTTATAATTTTATGAGGTCCCATATGTCAATATTTGGTCTTATAGCATGAGCCATTGGTATTCTGCTTAGGAAATTTTCCCCTGTGCCAATGTGTTTGGGGCTCTTTCCTACTTTCTCTTCTATTAGATTTACTGTATCTGATTTTATGTAGAGGTTCTTAATCCACTTGTACTTGAGTTTTGTACAAGTAGATAAGAATGGATCAATTTGCATTCTTCTATATGCTGACTGCCAGTTGAATCAGCACCATTTCTTGACAATGCTGTCTTTTTATCCACTTGATGGTCTTGGCTTCTTTGTCAAACATCAGGTGACCATAGGTGTCTGGGTTTAGTTCTGGGTCTCAATTCTATTCCATTCATCTACCTCCCTGTCTTGTACCAATACCATGCACTTATTTTTTTTTTAATCACTCTTGCTTGAGGTCAGGGATGGTCATTTTCCTGGAAGTTTTTATTGTTGACAATAGTTTTTGCTATCCTGGGTTTTTTTGTTATTCCAGATGTATTTGAGAATTACTCTTTCTATCTCTGTAAAGAATTGTGTTGGAATTTTGATAGAAATTACATTTACTCTCTAGATTCCTTTTAATAAGATGGCCATTTTTACTGTGTTAATCCTGCACATCTATGAGCATGGGAGATCTTTCCATGTTCTGAGGTCTTCTTTGATTTCTTTCTTCAGAGTCTTGAGGTTCTTGTCATACAGATTTTAACTTGCTTGGCTAGAGTTCCAGGAAGATATTTTATATTATTTGTGACTATTGTGAAGGGTGTCATTTCCCTAATTTCTTTCTCAGACCATTTATCCTTTGAGTAGAGGAAGACTACTGATTTGTTTGAGTTAATTTTATATTTGGCTACTTTGATAAAGTTGATTATCACATGTAGGAGCTCTCTGGTGGAATTTTGGGGTTGTTTATGTATAGTATCACATAATTTACAAATAGTGTTATCTTGACCTCCTCCTTTCCAATTTTTATCCTTTTGACCTGCTTGTGTTGTCTAATTGCTCTGGCTAGAACTTCGAATAGTATATTGAATAGATAGGGGGAGAATGGGTAGCCTTGTCCCTGATTTTAGTGGGATTGCTTCAAGTTTCCCTAAGTTTAGTTTGATGTTGCCTATTGGTTTGCTGTACATCATTTTATTATATTTAGAAATGTGCCTTAAATTCCTGATCTTTTCAAGACTTATAACATGTAGCGGTGTTCTCTTAAGTGGGAAGGTTTGTCTCTTAGATCAATTTAACTTTATCTGAATATTAAATAGGTGATAGATGTTAGATCATGTACCGTGTAAGCTTTTCTGTGTTTCTCTGTGTATCCTCAGGTGAAAGAGTTAACAAATAAGGAGAAGTTGACAGAGAGGAAACGGGGAAGGTAGAGGGAAGAATTACAGGTGAAGTTTCATAGAAATATTTTAATGTCTGAACTTCTAACAAATGAATTTCCAAAAAAAATATTAAGTATTCAAAGTGAAAAATAGCAAGAAAAATGGAAAATTAATTCTTTATGCAAAACAAAAAAATATCATAAAATACATCTACTGTTCAGACTTTGAATTCTGTCTTAATAATGTTTAAATGGCAAAGCGTTTAAGTTGCACAAGCCCACTGTTAAATTATTTGTGTTTGCCATAATACTCTGTTAAAACATACAGATAGACGCACACATACATTGTTTTAAGTTTGTATGGAATCTGACATTTTAATAACATAAAATAATATGGTAATTTTCTTGTTCAAACTGTAATTAAATTGCTACATTATTTTCTCAGGCATTACAGTTATCAGAAAAATTGATGGGCAAATGTTGCCTCTAAGTACACAATTTCAGAAAAGAAAAAAAAAAACACTCAGAAAGATGATTAAGGCTGACTTTGGTATTTTGTTGCCCCAACTGTGCTGTACTTTGTCTAGGCTCTTATTATTCCTCTCTTACATGAAAGAAGAGGCTGTTTGTGTAAGATCACAGCTATAATGATTAGTCCACCCATGATAAAGGAAACTGTCTTCCAATATTTTACCACTTATATACAGAAGTTCTGTATAATTCTGTGTCTTTGCAGTGGATAACTTATTCCATTTTTTAAATCTTAAGGGTTGGAGAAATAACTTTGTTGGTAAAATTACTGCCATGCATATATGAGGACCTGAATTTGAATTTTTAACACTAAATTACAAGCTGAGTATTTACCAGTACCTCTAAACCTAACTGGGGATGTAAAGATAGGAGGATCCTTAAAGCTCACTGACCAGCCAGTGTAGTAAAATTTGTTAATTCCCAATTCAGGGAAAGACCCTGTTTCAGACAATGAGGTAAGAGGAGTCAAGGAAGGCACCTGGCATTGACCTCTGGACTCCATATTCATGTACACCTACCCACATACACATAAGCCTACACACATACACATATGGACATTTACATAGATGCACACATGAAAAAACAAAGCAAGTTAAATTTAGTAATCCAATATGTATTTATTCAGTAACTATACAGCTATAATAGGTTGTACCAAAATAATTTAGATCTGCATTTCAAAGCCAAGTATTTTAATTCCAGTTGCTTTGAAGCTAATTTACTTGCTTTTTAACCATGGGAAGGCTATTAAAACTCCTAAGATTATGTTCTTTTATATGCATAATTGTGGGAGAACCCTACTTTTCATTGAGATTGTGAGGATAAAATATTAACGCATACCTAAACCTCACATGCACACATGACCAGCAGAAAGGGGAAGCAGCTCACAGAGCAAGATGTCGGTTAACTGAAATTAGAACTGGAATTTATTTACCTTATTGATTCTTACTCTCCTTATCAATAAGATGGGTCTACTGCTATCATGTTAGTTAACTTTAAGAAACATGAGTGTGGATTTATGCAAGTTAGTAGAATACAGATTAAAATTCAGTAATAAGTGTTCATACCAGACAACAAAATTGGATATCTGCAGCAAAACAGCGTTTTCAGATTATATAAATTCATAGTGGCTATGAATGTATGCACAATACCTGAGTAAGAACAAGCTAGCCAATGTCCCTATATAGATGAGCAGTTGGGGCCAGAGGGTGTTGGAAGAGCAGAAACTCATGAAGTAGTAAACCCTTGCTGAAATACTTTTGGCAATTGATGACTTTTAAGGAAGAGTCAATTTTCTTTAGGATAGTAGTCCCTGAGAGTTTATTTATTATTCAACAAAAATATATTAATCCTGCTGCATATTGTCAGGCACTATCCTAGGACCTGAAGGGTATAAGGTAAATGACATCTCAAGCACTAAAGACAGGCACACTCCAGTGAACTTTGCATGTTTTCAACTAACCATGTTCTCTCCCTGACAAATTCAAACAGCAAAAAAAAAACCCAGTAGGATTATAAAACCTTCTTACATTATAAGCATACCTGAAAGAACAAGAGCCTTTAAAATTCTATTCAGCTCACATCAAAAGCAAAAATACAGCTTGGATAGTGGATGGGCCCAGTAGTCAAGAAATGAAATGCCCTAATTGACTAAAGTAGCAGGAGCCAAACTGACTTCAAATTAGGGCTACACAGCTTATCTTACAAGGACATGTTACTCCATCAAAATTATGTTCTTGTAACAAGGCTAAATGCAGAACATATCATTAGACGGTTATGACTGATAAACTAGTAGACTGCTAGTTTAAGGCTATCAGTGTGAAATCAACAACACGCTTTGACTTCTTGCAATAGCAGCTATTGATAGAATAGACGCTAACAAGGTCTACACAAGAAACCTATGCACCACTAGTCACACCCAGTTCAGAGGTTACAAATTAGTAATAAATACTGACTGTAGGCTGCCACTGAATGCCAGAAAAGTACCCACTCTTTCTTTCAACTGGTATGTAGTGGGCCATATCAAAGAGCACACTTTCTCAAGGAACTAAAGATTCAGAGAACAGAATCTTTACAGCATACATGAAATGTATGCTGTAAAGTAATATCAAACAAGCCCCAGTCATTTCACAGCACAGCTAAGTGCTATGAAAAAAACATTTAAAGGGAGAGTGATTAATATAAAATGACTAGAATGAACAGCACATAGAAGTGGTTGAGACTGGGTGGTTGAAAGGGGGCAAGAACATTTTTGAGGAGGTATTAGACTGCTACTAGCCACTTGAGGAGGCATGCACAAAGGACTCCAGCTAGAGGTGACCAGTAAAGGTTTTAGAGAGAGACAAGTTGGAGAAGCAGAAGAGCAGAGAGATGGTTACTGTATCTGATAGTAAAAGAGGAAGGAGGTGTGGTTACCCTATGGAGCAAAGTGGGCAGGGACAGATGATACAGGATCTTGTAAAGTTTAATGAGTTGTTTATGCATGATATAATTCGCAGTCATTTAAAATTTAAATAAGAGTTGTATAATGACTTAAATCACATTGTTAAAAGGATTTTTGGATTTCCATGTGGATTACAAATGATAGAAGGGAAACTGTCAAGGGCCATCTAAGATAGGCTAAGGCTGGCAGGTGACCTTCCTGGAGGTGCCCCCCCCCATTTTTTTTGGCATGGTCCACAATGCATGAGCTCAAAGCCAAAGTCCCAAAGAGTCTTTATCAAAGGATTGATTCTTGCAGCTGATATGACTTTCCCATCAGTATTAAACTAATCTAATAACCCCTGGGCATTAGCTCACCCTATTGATAAGATTTCCTGCAGATCAACTTAAACATGAACTTTCATGAACTAATGCTGTTTAGATTAATTAATGACTCCATAGAATTCCTGATTTGATTCAAATAATTTTAAGAAGAAAACTTTAAGAGATGGTCTTAGTTGCTCTGCTAGAAAGATGTAATAAAGTTAGAATCAAGTAGACAATGTGTGCACTCCTCATAATAGTAAATAAAGGTTGCATAATAAGAAATAAAATTAAGCTTTCATAATCACACTAAAAAGAGAAATAGGCCTGGGAAACATTTGTTGTCCAAGGAAAAGCATTTAGGTTCAAGGAAAAAGCCACAGGTGTATACTAAGATAAGGCAAGGCCATGTAAAAACTGTTGCTTTGAACTTAATGTGAGCATATTAGAATGAAACATTGCTTTGAATTTAATATCTGTAACTCCCATTTTAAGTAATGTTTTATCTCTGAGGTAATTTTCTGCGGAACATTTTGTCTAAGATGGTATAAAATGGTCAGAGAAAGTAAATAAAGTTGCTTGGTTGGATGGTTTGTCTTGGGGAACTCTGCCCCATCCATTCATCCATCCATCCATCCATCCATCCATCCATCCACCCAAATATATATGTCTGTTTGTCTATATGTACATGTACAGGTATATGCACATATATGTAAGCATGCATGAATACTTGTGGAGTTGAGACAGTCTAGCACATCCAGAGTGTGGGCTTATCAATGTATATATTTCTGTGTATATTTTCATGCATAAAAGATTTTGGTTCTTTTCCTTTCCTTCCTCTCTGGTTCACAAAGAGTTAACTAGCCTATCCAGAGAGGCATCTGGTTGCCTGGCCAGTGAAAGAAGTGCTAGCAATAACTTTTTAGCTTAATTTCCTGCTGCTAAGTAACAGGTGTTAATAGCCCATGCCAGAGGTTTTTAACCACAAAATAAGCAAGAAAGTTTGTAGGATATTTTTTAGAAGTTATCAGTAAGCATTCAGTAGAGTTAGAGAGCTAGAAGGCCAGAGACCATCAGTTTTTAAAGCTACCTCTGAGACCATCAGTCTTTAAGGGCACCTCTATTTACACCTCTGTGTCTCATTTTAAACCATTCCAGGTGGGACTGAGACCAAGGTAAAGATTGAATTTCAGAAGGCAATTAGTAGCTGGGTAGTACTAGTGCATACCTTTAATCCTAGAACTTGGGCAGCAGAGACAAGTGGATCTCTGTGAGCTTGAGGCCAGCCTGGTCTACTGAGAGAGTTTCAGGATAGCTGGGGCTACAGAAAAAACTCTGTCTTGAAAAAAAAAGACTATTAGAAAATTCTAGGGAAGGAAAAAGACAAACACTGTGAGTAACAGATACAGCTAGACTGAAGAAAGAAATGTGTGCTTCTGATGGGATTGGGTAAATGACACTGTTACAAGAGGAAGAACTTGTCAATTGATTAGAGAGGAAACTAAGGCCATTACAGACACCTGTCTCATAATATATATATAAAAATTCCCCCTATCTCATCCCCCTCCCCCTGCTTCTCTGTGCTACTCCCACACACACACCCACTCCTGCCTTACTGCCATAGCATTCCCCTATAGAGGGGCATCAAGCCTTCATAGGACCAAGTGCCTCTCCTCCCATTGATGCCAGATAAGGCCATCCTCTGCTACATATGCAGCTAGAGCCATGGGTCCCTCCATATGTACTCTTTGGTTGGTGGTTTAGTCCTTGGGAGCTCTGGGGGTCTGATCAGTTGATGTTGTTGTTCTTCCTGTGGAGTTGTAAACTCTTTGAGCTCCTTCAGTCCTTCCCCTAAATCTGCCATTGGGGTCACTGTGCTCAGTCCCATGATTGGCTGAGAGTATCCCCATCTGTATTGGTCAAGCTCTAGAAGAGCCTCTCAGGAGACAGCTATATCAGGCTCCTGACAGCAAGCAATTCTTGGCATCAGCAACAGTGTCTGGGTTTGGTGTCTGTATATGGGATGGATCCCCTGGTGGGGCAGTCTCTGGATGACTTTTCCTTCAGTCTCTGCTCTAATATTTGTCCCTATATTTCCTTTACACAAGAGCAATTCTGGGTTAATATTTTTGAGATAGGTGGGTGGTCCCATCCCTCAACTGGGGGCTGTGCATAACCTCTAGATATGGTCTCTACAGGTTCTCACTCTCCTTTGTTGGGTATTTCAGCTAATGTCATCCCCTTTGAGACCTGGGTACCTCTCACTTACCTGGGGTCTGGGACTTTCTAGTGGCTAACCCTAGTACCCCATCCCCCACTGCTACACACCTCTGTTCAGTTTCCTGACACTCTGTACACCTCCCCCATCTCCTCCACACCTAATCCCACCCCTTTTCCCCCTTCCCCTCTTCTCTCTCTTCCAAGTCCCTCCCTCTCTCTACCTCCCATGATTATTTTGTTCCTCCTTCTAAGAAGGACTGAAACATCAACACTTTGGTCTTCCTTCTTCTTGAGCTTCATACGGTTTGCAAGTTGTATCGTAGGTATTCCGAGCTTTTTTCCTAATGTCCATTTATCAGTGAGTACACACAATGTGTTTTCTTTTGTGATTGGGTTACTTCACTCAGTTTTTTTTTTTTCTAGTTCCCTCCACTTGCCTGTGAATTTCATGAAGCATTGTTTTTATAGCTGTAAAGGTACCACATTTTCCATATCCATTCCTCTGTTGAAGGACATCTGGCTTGTTTCCAGCTTCTGGCTATTATAAATAAGGCTACTATAAATCATGTGTCCTTGTTATATGCTGTTATATGTTATATGTTGTTATATGTTGGAGCATCTTTTGGTTATATGCCCAGGAGTGGTATAGCTAGTTCCTGAGGTAGTACTGTGTCCAATTTTTGGAGGAATTTCCAGACTGATTTCCAGAGTCATTGTACCAGCCTGCAATCCCACCAGCAGTGGAGGAGTGTTCCTCTTTCTCCACATCCTTGTAAGCATCTGCTGTCACCTGAGTTTTTGTTCTTAGCCATTCTGATTGGTATGAGGTGAAATCTCAGGGTCATTTTGATTTGCATTTCTCTGATGACTAAAGATGTTGAACATTTCTTTGGGTGCTTTCCAGCCATTTAAGATTCCTCAGTTGAGAATTTTTTGTTTGGCTCTGTAACCCATTTTTACATAGGGTTATTTGTTTCTCTGAAGTCTAACTTCTTGGGTTCTTTGTATATATTGGATATTAGCCCTCTATTGGATGTAAGATTGGTAAAACGAGCTGAGAAGGAAATTATGGAAATGACACCCTTCACAATATCGAAAATAATATTTAATATATTGGTATGACTCTAACCAAGCATGTGAAAGATCTGTATGTTAAGACTTCATGTCTCTGAAGAAAGATATTGAAGAAGACCTCAGAAGATGGAAAGATCTCCCATGCTCACGGATCTTTAGGATAAACATAGTAAAAATTGCCATCTTGCCAAAAGCAATTTGCAGATTCAATTTGATCCCCATCAAAATTGCAAACTCACTTCTTCACAGAGATAGAGAGAGCAATTCTCACATTCAGTTGGAACAGCAAACAATCCAGGATGGCAAAAACTATTCCCAACAATAGAAGAACTTCTAGGAGAATCACCATCCCTGACCTCATAGTAGTAATAAAAATGCATAGTATTGGTACAGAAACAGGCCGATAGATAAATGGAATAGAATTGAAGACCTAGAAATGAACCCACACACTTATGGTCACCTGATACTTGACAAAGAAGCCAAAATCATCCAGTGGAAAAAAAGACAGCATCTTCAATCAATGGTGCTGGCTCAAGTGGTGGCCAGCATGAAGAATAATGCAAATTGATCCATCCTTATCTCTTTGCACAAAGCTCAAGTCTAAGTGGATTAAGGACCTCCAGATAAAACTAGATACACTGACACTAATAGAAGAGAAAGTGGGGAAGATCCTCGGATACGTGGGCACAGGGAGAAATTTCCTAAATAGAACAATAATGGCCCATGCTCTAAGATCAACTATAGACAAGTGATACCTCACAAAATTGCAGAGCTTCTGCAAGGCAAAGGATCCTGTCATCAGGACAAAATGGCAACCTACAGACCGGGAAAAGGTATCCTAAGCTTTATACAGCTCACTTCCAGAGAGGCAAGTCACACTGTCATAAAGCAGTATACAGGCTTTCTTTCAACAATCTGAAGGTTTCCATGTGAACTCTATTAATCACACACACACACACACACACACACACACACACACGCTCGCGGAATAGGAAGAAAAACTGAGAATATGTTTTAACAAGCTTCTCACTAAACATACTAATTTAAAAGAAGGACACTTATGGGCCTTTTATGATAAGTGCTGGAGTATAATGACAAGTTTCATTAGATTTGCTTTTCTTAGATGACAGGTGTCCAACAGCAATTAGTTTTATGCATTTTTGTTTTAGAGACTCTTTTAGAGTTGGAGAATCACAAAGTTTTAGTTACACATTTGCCAATTTTAAATGCAACTCGGTACTGAACAGAATCTTCACAGCTATTAATAATCCAGGAGGATACTGAATCCTCAGGCTTACTGATACTTCTTGTATACAGATTTCACCTGAAGGGAGCTCAGAAGCCTAAAGTTGGATTAAAGACAAACTTAACATGTGAGAAAAAGATTGCAGAGAAGCATTCCATTTTTTAAATTTTACTCGTAGGAGATGTTCAGTTGCCTGTAGTGAGCAAAACATCATCATCATCATCATCATCATCATCACCATCATCATCATCACACAAATATACTTTCGTGTACATATACAGATGAGACAGAGAGATATAGGAAGAGAGAGAGGCAGAAACAGAAACAGAAGGACAAAGACAGAGAAATAAATAGAAAAAGACAGGCAGAGAGTAAAGGAGGAAAAGAGAGAGAAAGGTCTTTAGGACCATGCATGACACTACCTGAATCAAAGCCATAACCAAAGAACCACCAAGCTTTCATGAGAAAAAGGTGCATGATAGTCTTTAGCATGACAAGTGAACTGTGTCTTCCTTGAGGTAGTTGGGGATCACACACTTTTATGAATGGTCGTTAGACTTGGGATGCCTGAAAATCAGTTCTATTGTTTGCTACAGGAAGCAGAAGCAGAAGCAATTATGCAGCATCTGACTGCCATTCTCTCACCCACTAACAGAAAGAAACAAACATAAACTATTACGAGGTAAAACAGGAAGATGGACTCTATCTCAACAGTTAACCTTTTGAGGGTTATATATTTTGAGGGTCTATAAAGATAGAGAGCTTGGCACACAAAATGGCTACCTTTAAACAGACTGGGCAGAGACACTGAACAGGTAGTACAAGTTTGAAAGTAGTGTTTGAATGTGTGTGTGTGTGTGTGTGTGTGTGTGTGTGTGTGTGTGTGTGGTGTCTCTGTGACAGGACTTTTTCTAAGTTATTAGTTGGTATTATACATACTAAGAAAAATACCATTGTCACTAAAAGACTTTAAATTGCTATCAGAAAGGAAATAAGACACAAAAGGAAAACATTTTTGGTGGGGAGAGGGAATTAAACTTGGCCTGCCTTCTCCAAGTAGTTTTGCCCCTTCCTGGTCTCTCCATAGCATACCTCTTCATGGATTTGGGGGAGAGCTCCTTGTCCACTTCCTTCACAGGCATGCTATAGGAATCCACGTTGTACTCGCTGTCATCATCATACTCATGGTCTAGCAGGGTTCGTGCCCATGTCCCCATGTCATATGGGGGCAACATTCCTCCAAACTCAGAAGGTAGGATCTCAGGATGAATTAGTTGGTGTAGGCTGTTCAGGTTGTTACCATGCAAAAATATCTAGAATTGCAAGGTGAGAGGCAGGGAGAAAACACATAGAGAAAAAACTAAATACAATCCAAAGGCTGGGAAAAAGGGACGAGGCTAGAAAAACAAATGGAAGGGGCTTATATATTTCTTACAATCTTTAAGTTTCTATTCTATTAAGCAGACAAGACTGTACCATCATTTAGCATTTCATATAAAGGTCCTGAGGGTCAAGAATGTTTAGTTTTTGGAAGGACAGATACTCACTGGTCCGAAGACTTATAATCACAAATTTGATTTTCTGCTTCTTTGCTAGGGCCATGAGCAGAAGATAAGCTCCACATCACCTTGGTGTTGGCTGTGCAAATATATTCATAATGAATGCTGCTCAGTCAGCCTTTTCTCATGAGGGACTTAGCAGTTCCAGAGCCATCCACGTTATCAAAGCCAAAAGCTGCCTACATATCCATTTCTTTTTATTGTCAAGAAAAATAGGAATATTGTAACTGCTCTACTGTTGCTTCATAATGTGAAGTGGATGCCATAAAGAAAATTAAATTAGCATCCTCATAAGAAACATCAGAGTGAAGCCCATGTCCCAGAGGATGTGTGATCTGCATTACTGCCAACACCCTCTATCCTATAGATTTACATATTCATTGTTCAAATGAAAATTATAACAATGAATTAAAAGGGAAGCATATCATATATATACTTAAATTGTTTGTATTATTGTCAGCAAAATATTTTTATAAGATAAAGGCAAATTCAAGCCACAATCTCAATTATTTGTTACCTCCATCAAATGCCACCACTTCATCCATTCTTTTTTATTAAAAAGCACTTAAATATGTCCATTTAATATATTTTAACATCTCAATTTCCATTTAATATATTTTAACATCTCAATTTCCATTTAATATATTTTAACATCTCAATTATTAAAACTATTCAATAACATATTGATATAAGAAAATTTTCCATGAAATAAGATTATGCTAATGAATATAAAACAATTTTCAGTAGTTAATAATACACATCACTATTAGTAAGGTCTCTAAAGGAAACATCACACACTGGTTTCTAGATATAAAAAAAAAGCTAACTTGAAATGAGCTAAAAGCTTCCTACCTGCTGGGTAGACTTTATAGCTTCTGAAGGTGCTGTGGATACTGCTTAGGAAGAAAAGACATCGGCGGTCTTACCTGGCTACTAACTGGTTAACTGCAGTACCAACCTGCCAGGCAAGATTTGCCCACTGGTATAACGTGGGTAATGGGGGTCATAAAACTGTTATGAGGACATCCAATTGCTCTTAGATCAGTTTTGAGACATGATCCACAGAAGGAATTCATGATGTCTCCTTTGTAAACCAGGATAAAAATTATGGCTGAGCAATGCATCAATGTATGGGTATAAAAGTAAACAACCCAGATGTTCCTCGATGGAAGAGTGGATACAGAAAATGTGGTTTACTCTGGGCAGTGGTGGCGCACCCTTTAATTCCAGCACTTGGGAGGCAGAGGCAGGCGGATTTCTGAGTTCGAGGCCAGCCTGATCTACAGAGTGAGTTCCAGGACAGCCAGGGCTACACAGAGAAACCCTGTCTCAAAAAAAAAAAAAAAGAAAGAAAGAAAGAAAATGTGGTTCACTTATACAATAGAATACTATTCACCTACTAAGAATGAGGACATCACGAGTTTGGCAGGCAAATGGATGGAACTAGAAAATATAATCCTGAGTGAGGTAATCCACACTCAGTAAAGAATACCCAGGATACAATCCACAGAACTCAAGAAGGTTAACAAGCAGAAGGGCCCAAGTGAGGATACTTCACTCATACTTGGGAGGGAGAAGAAAACAATCAGGGGAGGCAAAGGGAGAGAGGGACCTGGGTGAGCAAAGGGATGGGGAGGGGAATGGGGTAACATGCTCAGGTATGGGGGAGGGGAGGAGACAGGAGAGAAGCCCTGAGGGCCAACAGGAAGAATGGAAACAGGCAACCACTGGAGGTCAGTGGTGGGGGAATCCTCTAGAATATACCAGAGACCTGGGAGCTGAGAGGTGCTCAGGACTCAAGGGAAGGGACCTTAGATGAAATGCCCAATAGTAGGGAGAGGTAACTTGTGGAGTCCACCTTCAGTAGAAAGACAGGGCATTAAGTGGAAGGATGGGGTTGCTATCCCACAGTCAAAAACTCTGACCCAGAATTGTTCCTGTCTGAAAGAACTGCAGGGACAAACATGGAGAGGAAACTGAAGGAAAGGAGATCTAGTGACTGACCCCAATTGGGATCCAGCTCAAGGTGAAGCTCCAGGGCCTGACACTATTACTGATGCTATGGTGTGCTTACAGATATGAGCCAAGCATGACTGCCCTCCAAGAGGCCCAACAAGCAGCTGACTGAGAAAGAAGCAGATACTTTCACCCAACCAATGAACTGAATTAGGAAACCCCTGTGGTTGAATTAGGGAAAGGCTGGAAAAAGTTGTGGAGGATGGTGACCCCATAGGAAGACAGCAGTCTCAACTAACCTGGACTCTTGAGATCTCTGAGACACTGAGCCATCAACCAGGCAGCATACACCAGCTGATATGATTTCCCCTCCCCCAGACACACATACAGCAGAGGACTGCCTGCTCTGTCCTCAGTGAGAGAAGATGCACCTAACTCTCAAGAGATTTGAGGCCCCAGGGAGTGGGGAGGCCTGGTGGGGTGGGGGTGGGGTGGCGGTGGGTGGCGACATCCTCTTGGAGAAGGGGGCATGGGAAGGAATGGGATGAGGAAATGTCAGAGGCCACACCAGGAGGGGATAACGACTAGATTATAGAAAGATTAAAGATAATTAAAAAAGAAAAAGAAAAAAAAACAGAAAACCAAAAAGAGGTCCTGAGAATCGGTGTTAGGTGAGTGCTCAGACCTAAAACAGATATTTTATATTATTCCATCTAAGGTTCCAGGAACATTGTGGAAGAAAGGGGAGAAAGATTGTAATAACCACAGAAATTATTCTTTCTGGACTTGGCCCGGTCAATGAAGTCATGATCTCACAGTACTTGGAGTTGTACTGCAGCAACTCTGCAGAAGATTGGGCCTACCAGCAGATAATCATGGGATGCTTACATAATTCGACCTTCCCTGCTGAACTATTGGAAAGTGGTTCTTAAGGAATTAACCATCTTCTGCAATTGTAGGACTACTTACAAGACCACAGGCTGCAATGCTCACATAGAAGACCCTGGTTAAACTCAGTACATAGGGAGGTGAGGTTTGAGGTGATGGGGTAGAAAGAGACAAAAGAAAATGGCCAACAGTAATCAGAATACAGCATATATGCATATACACGTGCATATATTTCATTATGCCTTTATATTCATACCCATGTGTGTGAAGTCGTCAAAAATTAAGTTTTAGAAAGTTAAAATGTGTATGACTGGCAAGTCTTCCTTTCTAATCAAGTTTTCATCATCAGTTCTGTGCCTTCTACTCCCAATCTGATGAGAGATTTTTTAAGTGTAACTTGCGTGCTCTTTATTTTCATTTCTATCATCACTATAGTACAGATCTATGCCTCAAAAAAGCAGCACTGGTGTCATACACAAATTTCTATAATATTTATTTTAAGAGTATAGTTTATAAGTAACTTAATTTCACCCTTTGGATTCAAGATGAACAGGCTAACCACATTCATATTTATTGTCTGTACCTTTAGAATCCACAGAAGTGAATATACAGGAAAATGTATACATATCATTAGGTAAACTCAGAGAGAGGAAACAGTCATCAATTCACTATTATTTTTCACAATTTATGGAAGATTAAAAACAGATATGAGGTAAACCTTGGCCAAAGTGTACAGATCAGATTTCTAAATAGGTTATTACAGTGGTAAAAGATGCCATCTGCCTCATGATAAACCCGGTTAATTGAAAACATAACACCTTCTTACTGCAGTTTGTAACACACACACACACACACACACACACACATCACAACAATATTCTTTAGCCAGAAATACTTTCCCTAGAAAATACACTTCTAAATACTTTATTGTATTGCCTAACTTTGAAACAATCATATATATTACACCACATCAGAAGTTTCTATCATGTCATGAAGGTGCTGTGGTTGAAAAACAATCCTTAGAGCAGTACATTCTGGAACACTGTTACCTCCTCCTTCCACATCGCCTTCAGCACTGGCATTGATTCCACTCTCAATGAGGAAATAGGGCAGCCAGCTGAGATCCACCCACCAGCATCTGTGCCTATGTGTTCTGCCTTACCACTAGAACAGAGAAAATATAAACCTCACAAAGACCAACTATCCCACTGGCAAAACAAAATGCATTGTCTTCCCTACACTCAGATATATTTCCCAACAATCATCGCTTGTTTTTCTCATATTAAAACCTTGACCGCTCTTTCCCATCTGAGGAAAAACCCCTTTCTGTCATCAATACCCTAGAATGAGCCGCATAAAGCCCCTCTTTGCTCTTTAGTTCATCCCTTCAAATTTTTATTGACAACAGAACTAAGCAGGGAAGTTGTTTCTAGTCTTTGTCCAAATATCTCTTCCTGCTTTTCACAAGCTACTCCATATCTACCCAATCTCTTAACACTACATGACAGTACCTGCTGTCATTTTTGCTCACTTGGATGAACTAAATACCCAATTCTTGTCTCATTCATCCTTAAGCCTCAACAGAACTGGATAGAATAGATGACTTTCTAACAGAATTTTTTTCTCCTTGTACCATTGATTTTCTTCCATCTTTCTATATTCTTTAATCTCCTGTGGTGATTACTCCAATTTTTTTTAAGACAGGGTCTTACTATACCCTAGCTTGCTTGAAACTTGATATGGTCACTATGGAGACCAGACTACCCTTGAACTCACAGAAATCCACCTTCCTTGGCCTCTCATGTACTGGAATTAAAGGCAAATGTTACCACACCCAGCCCAACTCCAATATTTAACCTTGATGAATCCAAGGCTTTAATTCCTGGATTTATTAGTCTGAAACTACCCTCTTTGGTGATTTAATTCAATCTGTAGATTTATTATATTAACTACACACCAAAAATATAATATGTGTCTATAATCAAGACTTTACCCTTAAACTCTTTATTTGAACGATCTCTCTCTCTCTCTCTCTCTCTCTCTCTCTCTCTCTCTCTCTCTCTCGGCATGGCATTTTCACTTCAGTGTTCAATGAGTACTTCAAATCCAACAGATCCAAAATTGAACTAAAAAATGTTTCAACCCCCATCATACTGCCTCATCTTCTTAGTATCAGTAATTGTTTGATTATCTTAGCATCAGTAATGGTTTGATTATCAGTGTGAACTGCTCCTCTGATTTGGGCATCAGAAATGCTTTATGACTGCTCAACTGGAAAATGTTTGTTCCTAGATTTCCTTTTTTTTTTTTTTTTCTCTTAAATAGTTCTATGTTAAGAGCTTCTACTGGAGTTTTGCTATTGCCTTCTTTTTTTTTATTTATATATATATATTTATTTATTTTTGCTTGTCTGTTATCTCATGAAAGATATTTGATCCTTACTGACTCTTTTGCAACACTCTACTTCACAACACTAAGACTTACCCAAAAATCTACTTATTTTTTATTTCATTTTCCATGCCACTTATGACATTAAAGAAACTATACCAGGTGACTGGGGGGAAAAGGAAGAAGGTGGTATACTCAAGGGATGCTCACCCAAGGCTTCAATGGGGTGATGTACTGAAGCTGAGCCCCTGCTTTCCAGAATCAGCAACAATGGCTTTATTTAGCTGGTGATAATGAGCAAAATAGAAAAAGACCTTAACTCCGGGAACTAACACAGCATTGAACCATGAGCATGTTACATGTGGGTATGATGGGTGGGGAGCTTTGCATGAAATTTTCAGGCATTGATGAAATTATGAGAAGGGACTTCATAATATCAAACACAGAAGTCCCCACCTTTTGGTCATATTCACATTTAACTTGATTTCAGAAAACAAAACTCATACCATAGTCTCTTGCATACCTGAGTCTATGGAAGAAGATACCCAGCACTCCCTAGGGTTTTTTTCAGCAGATTTTCAGAACATGTATTTATAACATCAGCTGTGTAATGTGCTTGAGGAATATTATGGCAGAGTATTGCTTTTAATGCTATCAAGAATGAAATACCTTTGCCATACATATTCATTATATAAGTAAAAATTAATAGAATTTAACCTTTAGTCATTTTTAAATGAAAATTTTCAAGCCACATGCTAGTAATGCTTTTAAGAGAGCAGGATCATGTTATGTCATGTAACATTGAGACTGACTGAACACCCAAGAACTTGCAATGCTGGGCTAAACCATATAAGATCTAGTGAACCCTATTTTTTCAATCTTGTCCCTTACTACCTTCTCCCAAAAAAATATGGAGTTAATTCTCCAGATTTTCTACTCTCTTTGTTTTTGTTCAGTATCTTGGACACACACTGGCCTAAGAATTGTGTCTTTCCTATCCCTTTTCTGTTATCTTTTTTTCCATTTAATTCTGAACTTCTAGATGTTCTATCTACTAGTAGCAACATACAGCAAAATATTTAGTCTTCCAAGGCTCCTTTCCAACCTATAAAATAGTAGAAAAAATCTTAACCTACAGCATTGTTAAAAATGTTAAATAAAACACACATAATGCCTTGAGAACAGCAAGTAGCAAGAGTGAACACACACAAGTGGAATTTGTATGAAATTTCTCAGCAGATGTTTGGGATAGCCTGATTGCCACTTCATTAAACAAAGCTTGAAGGTGCGTTTGTGAAGCACTTCTATGTACTTTTGAATTCTAAAACATGCATAATTTCATACTTAATGGTAGAAATAACTCAGTATAATTTACAGTTGTTTGCAGAGTTCTTTCTCCTGAAGTACTGGAATATATTTAACAAATCCACACACTGTCAACCCTCTGCTCACTAATGCTTGCTGTGAACACATATCATTGAGCTTTCATGCTTGGAATGAGGACTTTGCAAGACTGGAAAGCGTGGAGTGCTCAGTCGCTAAGATTCACATTGCTGTTGTTGTCCACATAGGTTTAGAATTAGTACACTCTACAGTGTCACTAATTCTTTCATGATGATTAGCACAAGAAGGCAAATAGAACTGGAGGCTTTGAAGGCACATACTGACTTGACTCTTTCCCATCTGCTTCTATAAGGAAGCAAGGTGCTTATCAATTCTCAAACTCTCTTCCTTGGCTCAGAAATAGGAGAGCATGTTTACTAAATTTACTTTTCAGAATTCAGCACAAAATCAGTAATCAGAGCCTGGCAAAGAAGAACTAGGAATAGGTTGATCTGTGGGTCCAAGTTATCCAAGTTACAGATAGATAAGGGAAATAAGACGATGACTCCAGCTGATGATAGCGCACTAACTATAGAGATACAGATATTTCTTAAGCTACAAAAAACAAATATTTGCAATGAAACACTAATTTTTAATGGAGACACATATGATTACCCTCATTTGAATTGTTTACAATGTATATATGTTTAAATACATAGGTGAACATGTTTTAAATTAATTTTACACTGCTGTTAAATGGATAAATGAAATTCTGTGCAATTAAATACATTTTAAAATGCTGTGTTCAATAAAAATGCATATTCAATTTAGCATGTACTATGGTGCTGGTACTGAATGTATTAAATAATTATTATAGTTATTGATCATGATTATCACTACACAAATATATCAGAATCTGAAATTTTTACTTCATTTTAATAAATATTATAAGACAAGCCCTCATTAGTTGGTAAATAAAATAATGATTTACATTTAGACCTTACTTGAAAACTAAGAGTACCAAAAACAATAGAATAATGTAACGGAATTTTTTTGAGATTTACACTGACATTTCATTATTTGGTGAGAAAGTGGGAAAACTTGTTTTTAGATATCCCATTCATGAAACATTATTAAGAATTTAGAGAGCTCATGGCTCTCTAAGGATCTAAAAATGTCCCCTATGCTGAATATTAACATGAAAGGGTAAAAGAAAGTTCATCAGGGCTGACATTAAAAAATAGCTATGCATCACAAATCATTAAAAAATAGCTCTGTATCACAAATCATTGAATGGGGGTGAGGGAAGAGATCAGATTTTCAAACAAAGAAACTAAGTACCCTTTTCCGAGTCTTCTCTTTCAGGAATGGGCGGATCACAGTGTACAGAGCATGGATATACCAAGGTTGATTGACAAAATGAATTCCTCCAAATCTTGCGGGGAAGCTGTCCTAGAACAAGAAAGGTATAGATGTTACAACAGGCTTTTTCTACACTGGATGGTTCAGGAAATAGTACATGTCATTCAAACGTGTTAAGCATATGCTAAAGAAAGGGACCACGCCTTGCCACAATAAGACTCTTATAAGATATTAAACAATGTGCAGTAAACCAAATCTTTCCAAAGAGCAGGCCACTGAAAAGAACATCATCATCTTTCAGACTGTGTATTTTAAGCCTGCTAAATTCTTAGTTATTACCATCACAGAAACACAGAAAATATGCATATTAGAAATGGTGTTAAGTACTAGATCCATGTAGGATAAATGATTTATTTAAATTATTTATACATATATTCTTGTATATATTACTTAATAATTAATTATCCTCAAGATTTAAGTTCAATTCCTGGGACCTATATGAAGACTTTGCAAGACTGGAAGGCGTGGAGAGCTTAATCGTTAAGATTCACATTGCTGTTGTTGTCCACATAGGTTTAGAATTAGTACACTCTACAGTGTCACGTTTAGTACACTCTACAGTGTCACTAATTCTGTCATGATGATTAGCACAGGAAGGCAAATAGAACTGGGGGCTATAAGGAGAAACATTCAGCTTGTCTTTTGATTTCCAAACTTACACTCTGATGAACCCACCTACCCCTACCTCATAATAAATAAATACATACATAAATAAATAAATAAATAAATAAATAACTCAGAAAAGATGACTCAGTGGGACGGGTAAGGGCACTTGACTGCCTGAGTTCAAACATGGGAATTAACCTGGTGGAAAGAAATAAGCAATTTTCATAAAGTGACCTCTGACCTCCACAACTATAACATAGCTTATACTCCTCCTTATACCAAAATTTAAAAATTAAATTAAAATATAAATTGGGTTACATTAAAAACATACCTTATTATCCTCCTATTATCTCTACACTTTATTGTATATTTACCTTTCCTTATTGTATTAGTCAGGGTTTCTATTCCTGAACAAACATCATGACCAAGATGCAAGTTGGAGAGAAAAGGGTTTATTCAGCTTACACTTCCATATTGCTGTTCATCACTAAAGGAAGTCAGGACTGGAACTCAAGCAGGTCAGGAAGCAGGAGCTGATGCAGAGGCCATGGAGGATGTTCCTCACTGGCTTGCTTGCTTCTTCTGGCTTGCTCAGCTGGCTTTCTTATAGAACCCAAGACTACCAGCCCACAGATGGTACCACCCACAAGGGACCCTTCCCCCTTGATCACTAATTGAGAAAATACCCTGAAGCTGGATCTCATGGAGGCATTTTCTCAACTGAAACTCCTTTCTCTCTGATAACTCCAGCTGAGTCAAGTTGACACACAAAAGTAGACAGTACACATATTTATACATTAAAAAGGAGTCATGTTTAAGCAAAACAAAAACCCAAGGCTGTGGTACAAGAAACTTCAGGATTCCTTGAGTAGATTAAATGAGCATCAAAATCACTCTGAGCTCACTCCAAGGGAGGAAAATGGGAATCTAGTAAAGCCTACTTCTTCTCAGGAAAACATACCTGGGGTAGGTTTGAACCCAGAGTGATGAAGAGAGTTCTACTCTGCCTACCTGTGGCCCAGTGCCTAGGGTAAAGGGATTCCTAACCCAGATGACTCACAAACTTGACACCTTGTTGAATATGCTGAGGATTCTCTTCCAAAGGACCAGACTCCTCTCTTCTGCTCTATTGAAACTCCAAATTAATCAGCTTTATTCGTAAACAGATGAGGAAAAGCAGCAAAATAACTCCTCTCACTAGACTTGTCTTTCAAGTAGCACCATAATTGGTATTTTCCTGTCTTCGTCAGAACATGAGTAAGAGAAAAGAAGAGGTAAAATTCACAGTGAGGGTGAAATCTAATGGTACCATTATTTTTAAATTAAAGATTCTGAGTAAGATTTTCTGATCTAAAATATGTAACAGCATAAGACAATAAGCTGTTTACAATACAAAAGTGTGATATATAGATATAGATATAGATATAGATATAGAAATAGTCTCATAGCATCAGTTCTGAGGTTCACTACATTTGAGGGTGGCTACATAAATTCAGTGCCACTGTAGTCCAGTATCAACAATGAATACTATGACTATATCATGGTATATGGTAATTGACTGGTCTCCTCTCATACATGCACATTGTTTTCATGTCTTCTGTTTTTGTTGCATCCCACATTGCAGTTCTCAAGGCACCCTTTATATGTGTGTGTATATGTGTGTGTATTTGGTACACTATATATAAACTCATAATTTTACAAATATAGAAGAAGTAAAATCAATACACATACAAATATTTGCTAGATTTTTTTACCTCCTTTCATAATGGTTATTTTCATCACTAATAATAAAAGCTTTGAGCACAATATTATATTTTTGAGTTCTTGAGAGTTCAAATTATTTGCTGCCTCTACTGTTTTTTTTATAGCACTCTGTTAATGGTGGCCTTAATTTGGCTAAATTAAGTATCAAGCACCTAGAAACTGGCTTGGCAATGCCTTTATCAAGATAAGATTTGCTTCAGTTTCTACCAGGTATAAGATGCTAGCCACCTCATGTGTCTTCAAATTAATTTCTTATGCTGAGGTTTCTCTTACTCCATCATATATCCAAATTTCAGACACTCATGAAATAATTATTGCCCTGGGCAATTAAGAAGGCTATGAACATCTCCATTACTAATATTGACACCATTAATTTTCAATCACATATAGAACTGATAGGACAATTTTCATGATGGTTTCCTGGCCAACTAAAGCAACCAGGAGAGTCCCTGGTTCCACAACCAGTCACACACTTGCTATCACTATATACAAGCACATACACACTGTAGCAATTAGGACCTAGACATCCCCCCTTCCCCTCTGTAGATGAGATTTAGAAGACAAGAGGCTTTCAGGTCAACAGCAATAAATATGATCATAGTCATTCATTGGCCTCTCAATACCAACCACAGGGGTGTGAACTCAAATCCAGAGCTTCATAGGAAATACCTAAGAACTCCATTGATTGATTCTGGTTTTTTCCATTAAACTTTAAGCACTTATAACCTGTAAATGAATATAGTTTTCCTTTACATTTCAAACATTATCCCCTTTCCTGTTCATCCCCCCAAACCCCTATCCTCTCCCCCTTCCCTTATGAGGGTGTTTCCCCACCCACCTATCCACTTCTGAAGCCTCCCTGCCCTCACATTCCCCTACACTGGGGCATCAAGCCTTCACAGGACCAAGGGTCTCTCCTCTCACTGATGCCCAATAAGTCCATCCTCTGCTACATATGTGTTTGATGTCATGGGTCCCTTCATGTATACTCCTTGGTTGGTGACTTAGTCCCTGGGAGCTCTGAGGTGTCTGGTTGGTTGATATTGGTGTTCCTCCTATGGGGTTGCAAACCCTTTCAGCTCCGTCAGTTCTTTCTCTAACCCCTCCATTGGGGATCCTGTGCTCAGTTCAATGGTTGTCTGCCATCATCTGCCTCTGTATTTGTCAGGCTCTGGCAGAACTTCTCAGGAGACAGCTATATCAGGCTCCTTTCAGCAAGCACTTCTTGGCATTCACAATAGTGTCTGAGTTTGGTGACTGTATATGGGATGGATCCCCAGGTAGGGCAGTGTCTGCATGGTCTTTCCTTCAGTCTCTGCTCTATATTTTGTCTCTGTATTTGCTCCTGTGAGTATTTTGTTCCCCTTTCTAAGAAGGACAGAAGCATCCACACTTTGGTCTTCATTCTTCTTGAGCTTCATGTGTTCTGGTTTTTAAACCCCGTTTTCTTTTCTGTAAGAAACAGCACTTAATAGTAATACTAATTTCAAATTTTTATTATTTACTGAGCATATCTTGTAAATGAAAGACTATCACACACACTATCAAATCTACTTTGTCCAAAGAAAAGCACTTCTGGAGATATTTTATGTGTTATAAAGACAGTCTGTCAATCCAGAATACCACTATTGAATACAAGATAACATACAAGGTGCCTATCATTGACCATGCTTAAATCACAGCTCTAACATGCAAACAAGAATATAAAAAATGCAACACAATTAGGGATAGTGTGGTCAAGATAAGTTGAAGAAAATACACGTGAGTTCTGCCTTCCGAGTGTTCCCACTGGCTCCCCTGTTCCCAT
Organism: Rhynchomys soricoides; assembly: GCA_019843965.1. Taxonomy (NCBI): domain Eukaryota; kingdom Metazoa; phylum Chordata; class Mammalia; order Rodentia; family Muridae; genus Rhynchomys; species Rhynchomys soricoides. Next base: position 4,037,634 of record JADRCH010000176.1, read on the forward strand.
TCATTTTAAGTTTCACGGGAGCAAAGCACTTAGTGCACGATGAATAGAATGTATTGGCTCAATGCTGGAGAGAATAGAGAATGACCCACCAACATCCCATTGACATCAGGATTTCTCCCAGCCTGTGCTAACATGACACTCAAGCAAATACCATTCTTTGGCAAATGATAGATTTAGAAGTAACTCCAGCATTCAGCATAAGTTCCCTCCAAAGGAGACACTATTGCAAACAATTACAAGATGAAGACGGATCAAAACCTAAGCCTGTTCTTATTTTATCTAGCTCTCCAGACTTTGTGAATGAGGAGACCATATATCTAATACATGAGCATATCAGAAAATTGCTCATATGAAAAATTTGCCTATTTTTCTCACAAAAATGTGTACCTCAGATAGAGATGTTGAACTATTAGCATATTATTCAAATTTGTAAATTAATTTTCTAGAATATAAAACTATAATATTGTTGCTCATAATATTGCCAAGTAGGAAAGAATAACATAATTTTTGATATAGTCAGAAAGTATAGTTATTAAACTACAAATGAATCACCTTAAAGAATCAAATCCAGAGTTCTGGAACCATTTCTTAAGTCTAAGGTTCATGACACAAATGTGTAGTTTTAAAAAGTGTCCTCACTAGTCAGAAGTTACATTTGTAATTTACTCATTCATAACTAAGTATATCAGGTTTCTTTATCTGCTTTCTTTTCATGTTTTTGAAGCAATTTGAAGTACTTCAAACAATGTGTGAACCACAGCAATACATATATAATTTTAAACTTTAGCAATCAATACCCAGGGATTACAGATTTCATACTTTATTTCTATAGACCTGAGAATTGAACATATAGAATTCTGCCAGATAGACAAACATTCTAACACTCACCTACTTCCTTGTAGCCTTGTCTTATTTAAACCTTTTTTTTTACTAGAGTAGTTTTACAACATTTTTCCTCCTTCCTTTCCTCTCTTTGACACCTTCCACATGTCTCCCCAACTCAGACTGTCTACTTTTGTCATAAATTTTGAGGCAAATTCCATCTAAATGCTTAAACTGCCCTTGAACTCACTCTGTAAAACAGGAAGACCTTGAAATTGCAATCTTTCATCAGCCTCCCACATAGTTGGTATTACAACTACATCTACTCTTAAAATTTTACTAGGATACAAATCTTTGCATCACACCTTTATGATCCTTTTGTTATACATATGATGCATGTTTTTAGAATAGTGTTGACTATTTTTAAATACTATTTAAAGCACCACTCATGTTCTTACCATTCAAAAACAAAAGGACTGTTATAAATTGTTATAAATATCTTGGTCTACCTTTCCAATCTTATTCAGTTAAGCATTTATACAGATTGACAAGGAACTCTATAAAGAAGCTTTGGAACTGTGATAATAGTTATTAGTAATAGCCATGGATATACAGCACACACAATATTCCTTTCTGTGCCATAGTGCAGGAAGTACAAGTGATTACTATAGCAGTTGGTATATCTGGTTCTCTCTTAGTGTCTCTGTTGTTCTTCTTCCACTGTGTTCAAACCTACCACAATTTCTGTGCTTGACATGAAAACCATATTGCTTCCCTTAACACATCTTGTGGGGATATCATTTCTGGATAGTATGGTAATATAAGAAAATATTATACCCATATTTCATAGTTTGTACTAAGTATATCTCACCTGCTGAAATGTCAGGTTCCTGAAAGAACTCAAACTGGCACTTGTTTACAACCCAAACTTCCAACCCTCCACTGCTAACATCTGCAATGGAAAAGATGAAGATTACAGATGTGTTCTTACGCTCTTCATCATCGCTTATGGAGAGAGAATTCACACAAGTTGTTTACTCCCTTCCACAACGTGATTTTAGCACAAGCATTCCAACTTCTACATGTTCTGCCGAACTGAAGAGAGACCACCAAGAAACTATTCGATTTACAGCTAATAAGAACGTCTTTTCTGTGCCAGTCTTATAATTAGTAATCACTATATTTAAGTGGATGCAAATAACCCATCGGAAAACAAAGAGATTGATTGTCATAGGATACACATACGAGGACCCAGCTTACAATTGTACTTAGTACAGCTTCTTCTACTTTCTTGTAACTGCTAACAGCTCTTTAACATGTCATGCTACCCAAGCAGGGAAAAAAAAATGAACTTGGTTAGATGAAGAGCATCATATAGAAGCAATTGTTCAGCAATAAGTAACGAAAGCGTTCTCATCTGTGGGGGAAATATTGAGTCACATATTCTATAATAAGGCTGTTTAACACTTGGTAGTTATCTCAGAGAAGAGGAAATAATACCTGGTTAAAACAAAATGAAGAGTCAAATTCTTTTTACAAAGAATCAAGTCAACCTCCAAAGATAAGTGGTACTGTGTTTCGTATTAAGCATAGAGTGAGTCTTTTTCTCTAATACTAATCTCTGTAATAAAACGTATGCAAGCTACATATTTATATGCTCATCATTCATCTAAAAAACCTTTGTCTTAATTTAAGTATCTTAAGGAAGGGCCCTTGGTCCTGTGAAGACTTGATGCCCCAGTGTAGGGGAATGCCAGGGTGGTGAGATAGGAGTGGGTGGGTGGGTGGGGGAACACACTCTTAGAAGCAAGGGGAGGCAGGATGGAATAGGATTTTCCAGAGGGGAGACCAGAAAAGGGGATAACATTTGAAATGTAAATAAATAAAACATTCAACAAAAAAATGGAGTAAAAAATAAAGAGCAAACATAACAAATAAGATAAAAATAGGCACATACTAAATGGTTCTGGCTGTGTTAGAAAGATAGTAGGTCACTTACTAAATAGTGTCTTGAAAAAGATTAACAGCTTTGCAAATGCTTCAGGGAGATGAGAGTATTAGCTATCAAAACACGTAGAAGCAGAGTGTTTTGGTGGGGGAGCATCAAGAATGGTGAAGTGTAGAAGCTTGCATCATTTGTTCAAGGAATAGTAGGATGTTCTTATACCCAACTTCAGTCCAGTATCCCTTCAGCATACAGCTAGGTCTTGCATTCAGCTAATTATTACAATATCAAGTCAATGTTCATAAATATTTTTATGTTATTGACAAGTGTTCATATCATCACATTACTGTGCATTTTACAAGGCTCTTACAGACTTACTATTTTCATTATGCTCTAAGCATCAAGGTGTGCACTTGCCCTCTATCATTGCATTTCCCAATACATTTTTCTGAATTCAACAAATAGAATGGATGGTTCCAGCTTGAATAAACAAATTTTTAAAAAAGGAAAAAAAAATAATGTGGATTTGCCCTAAATGAATCATTTTTAAGAATGTTAAAAAAAAGACTGACTTGGGTTTTGGTTTTTATGTGATTTTCTAAGTAGAATTTGTTTCTGAATTTTTAATTTTTGAAATATCATTGTACTTTGAAATGATTTTGCTTGCCAGCTGTTTAAATGTTAACCCAAATTCACACAAATACATAGTTAACATTTAAGATGGAAGTTTGAATCAGAGGACTGATTTTCAAGGGTTGGCCCTGTATTTGTTTTAGAACTAAGTGTTGGCTATTGTTTTGATTGTCATAAATACACATGTCAGTATGTACTTTTCACCAAATGCATACTGTGCTTAACTCCAAACTCATCACTTCTGACATTGTATTTAAATTTTCATCATTTCTATTGAGCTTGTTGATGCATGCCTGCAATCCCTGTTCTTAGGTGACTGAGGCAGGGGTATTATCAGTAGCTGGATTCCCTCCAGGGCCACACAGTGAGATTTTGTCTCAGAAAGCAGAAACAGTAACTACAGTAAGCTCTCATTCTCCCATGTTGTGTTCATTAATACTTGACTAGGAAAGAGTTCATGATAGCATGGCCCACAGGAAAAAAATCTTCTTTCCCATTGCTGCTGTTCTTTCTTGGTTTTCAGTTCCTGAACATTTACAGAAATATTCTAGTTTTTTTTTTTTTCAGTTTCATCTGAGGCAATTTTTTGTTAAATTAGTTAGAAATGACGTTCTAATCTAATAGTGTTGCCTGAAAGATAGGTTGCATAAGAAGGATTTAGAATGACACAGTGGGGGACATATTTTCCCACTGTACAATTATTATGTCAGTGAATCCTCTGTAAGATATCCTTCAAATTGTCATGGATATGTACCATAAGGAGACCAAGTATCACAAACATTTGGAAGGTAGTGGTATTTGACCACATTGTTTTGATAAGTACAATCAACATTCATTATTTAGACAAGATGAGTTTGGGCTTGTTTGTTTGTTGTTTTGCTTTGTTTTGTTTTAGGTATCATTCAAGGGAAGCAGAAAGAATATTCTCAGATCACTCAGCTCATAATGATTGTCAGGGCTGCTCTAGTTCATGAACCTTACAGGCCCAGCGAAGAACAGAGCATGACATTCCTCTTATCCAAGACAGATTTCTACTGAGCCATGTTAATTTTGTCCTGTCAATACTGTATCATAATGAATGCTATCATTTCTAATTTTTATCTAGTTTTTTAAACATGAAAAATAGTTGAGTTGTTTAAATTTCTCACCTTTCACCACTAAATTATCACTTGTAAGGAGAAGTGGTATGTTTATTATTTATGGAAAATACCCCTATGGTTAATCTTTGTATTTTCCCTTCTCTTGCTGTATTTTGAGTACATATATAGTGAAATAACATGCAACACACTCGGCTTATCAGTTCTAATAATAAATCCACGATTTTCCAAAGGAGAACTAATGCAAATAGCTCTCCTGTAACATACAGAGTCATCCAATAACTGAATGAGCAGGATGAACAGGTGTGATGTTCTCTCAGCTTTTCCTCGGTCAAGGGAGACTAATTACACATTGAAGGGAGCCACAACCAGCAGCTCCCACATGAAGCATAGAGTCAGTCCTGTCTTGGCTGCTAGTATGTGCCTGATACAATCAGATATTGAGGGACCCCTGAGGACATGACAGAAACTCTTCTCATAGGTTCTCACAATCCACTAGGCATCAAGTTCAGTAAACTCTCACAGAAGAAGAGAACACACACAAAAATCACCTATCTTCCAACAAAAATCACACCCACAGGTTGCTAAGTCAGGCCCTTACCAAGACTTACAGCTTCCATCCACATGTCAGCTGGCAGCAAGAATGCCGTACTCATACACTGACTGTGTATCAGTAGTGGACCTGGTAATCTATTTGACTTTTAAATTTCATGAAATAATGTGTATCCAGAAATGCTGATCCCACATCCAATCTTGCCAAAAGGGGAGTCACATAACAAAGTATCCTAGAAGAACTGAAACTAATAATAATATTTAGTATGCCAAGCATAAAAGAAGTTCAATAATAAAAATTGATTAAATTTCAGTGCTGAGAAATATAAGGAGAATGGAGATGAAACTTATGTTCTGGTAGCAAGAGTAATAATATTGAAGAAGGAAAGATCACTGCCACAAGATGTCATGAAGAGGACAAAGGATGGGTGGCTGTGGGGAATATTAGGAAAATGAGGAAAGAGATCCCAAATGAGACAGTGTTCGGGAGATGTCACTTAGAACTTCACAGGAGTGTCCCTGTAGGTTAGAGTAGAGAAAGAAACACAGTAAAGCCCACGCCTCTTTATGATACAGTTACTATGGCAGTCAGTTGACAGCTGAAAGTGTGTTCACAAAGGCTTGGCAGTGTTGCAAAGAAGGCATTTTTGAGCCTTCTTGACAATGAGTATTGTCTGCTTTGGTATGTCTCTTACCACTGGGTGTTACCAAGAAGAGAGCGATACGTAAAAATCATACATAGGACAATTCCTGTACCAGAATTAAATATCGTAGAATAGAAATCCAATGTTTTAATATTTATATTTTAGTACAACAAATATGAGACAGTTAATTTCAAGACATTCAAAAAGAAAAAATCATGTAGAATTTTAGTTTCATTATTTGTTCAACTACCAAGTAATATGTGAGACAAGTACCGATATATCAGGACACTTATAACTCAAGTCTTGGCCACCATGGGCACCAAGGATGGTACAGTGAGGGTTATTGGTATGTTAGACAGAAATCAGACATGATAAGCAACAGACATGAGAATGAATTGTCTCTGGTACAAATTTATTGGGAAAAAGGTGGGCAGTGAATTTATGTTTTTAGGTGTGAGTCTCTGAGATGAGATATGTAGAAATATCTACATGATTTAATTCCGGTGAAAGAGAATATAGCAATGTTTAAAAAATATTTGAGACCAAGATCAGTAGTATCATGCAAGTTGTTAATCCTGAGTCATAAATTATATTATTGTATAAAATCTAAAAGGAAAACAAAGAACATAGGTTAGAAGTGGAGGAAGGCAGAGTCTCTACAGCTTCATGAATGATTGGATAGAAAAGAGGGATAGTAGAGGATACTGTTCATTTTAATTTTAGCTATACATTATAAACTATACAATGCACAGGATGATGGTGACGATATTATATGTTTTCACCCTGATTTAAACTATTGGCCATTGTCATGAATCTGGATAGAATACAAAACTTCAGGGAGTACATTATTGAAGCCAGAATCATGATGTACAGTAATTTGCAAGAACACTTAAAGGTCTGCAACACTTTCTAGATCTGTGTAGTGTCCATATGGATTGGGAAGCCTGAGACTATAAAGATAGCTTGAAATAATCTAAAGATTGTTTAGGCACTTGCTTTTCAAAGAAGTTCACGTGAACACATGATGAGGTTCAGACTAGAGGTAGCTACACTGTATGATATGACTACTGAGCACTTCTTGTTGAGTTTCCAAACATTTACTGCATGGTTGAGAGTGATGAAGAGGGTAGATCATTTTGTCTATTATAAGAAATTCTGTTATCTGATAGTTTTGCATCAAAAAAGAAGCAATGGGCTCATTTGGGGGCCATTGCCCACTTTCAAAATTCAGAAACCATGGACTATATCTCTAAATATAATTTTAAGATAACAGTTCAACATTTCAAGTGATTTTTCTTTAATTTTCTTACATTTATTCTCAAATCCTGTTGATACTTAAATTTTCCATAAGATTTTAATTGTCACCAGAAAAGTCATTTAGCTCAAGGACTTTTCTGTCTTTTACTTAATCCCTTTCTGGATTACAGACAAGTAATAACCACCCAACAGATTTCTTGGTTTTCTTTCAAATAATTGTTCTTTTCCTACAAATAAAGATTTCAGAACATAGTACTCAGCAAACTGTTGGACAGCAGGGCACTGTACTAATGTTAAAATGTCAGTAATTAGCATGTATGTACACCATAAAATTACTGTCTATTCAGGGCCTCCATTCATTTTTAATTTCCATAATGGGGATTGAAGAGTTGAATTAGTCATTTGGTCTACCAGCACACATGATTAAGATGTACAAGCATTTCTGTATTTCCATGCAAAATGTCTATGATCCTTCCCTCCTAAATCTCACCCATGAAACACACACACACACACACACACACACACACACACACACGCACACACGCACACACACACATAATCCATCCTATCTCTCATATACAGAATTTAGGTGAAGCACTATTGAAATTCATTTTTTTACCTTCTATATTCCATTCCTTGAACACTGGTCTCATGTGTTTTCATGTTCATGTTGCTATATTTGCATATGTATGCCCAAAGGAAAGTTTAATTTCAATATTTGCATAATAGTCAAGATCCTCAACATTATGAAAGCCATCAAAATGTCTTCATGTTTAAACAGTAACGAATGCTACAAAAAATGAAGCAGTATCTGTCAATATCTTTATCCAGTGCACACCACCTTATGATCAGGGAACATTGCAGAAAGGAAAAAATAAATGAGAGGAAGAGGATGAGAAAGAATGTTGTGAAATTCAGTCTTCTAGCTATGACATGGGTAGCATTTGTAAACTTATAGCAGCTGTGATTACTTAAGAATAATTCAACACAGCCAAATTTCCAGCACAGATGGGGAAGGTATTCTCCAGGTTCCATCCCTCACTGTGGATCTATTGGTTGTTGACAGCTTCTAGAGAAAACGAAAATGTTTTTTAAGGGGTTGACTGTTGGTAAGTATCCTATGCTGCAATAGATGGCCACAGCCAAGGCACATATGAGTAACACTAATTGTACTTAATGGGTTACCAACAAATAAGAAAACAGAAGTTGGTAAGAAAATATGTTGGGGGAATAGGTAGAATTGGAGGAGACAATAAGAAAGTGGATGTAACCATGTTTCTATTGTACATATGTAAAAAGTTCTTAGGAACAAAGAAACTCAGAATGCCATGACTAATTTGAAACCTCAAAACCTGTCTTAAGTGACACACCTCCAGAAAGGTCACAATTCCTAATTCCAAAATAATTTCACCAACAGGGAATGGAGTATTCAAACTTCTTAATGAATTAAACAAACAGGCAGATTTTTCCTTTGACAAATTTTCTTTCATTTAACGTTTTCCCTAATACATAAATTTAATTAGAAACACAACAAGAGCAAAAGTCATATTCCTGTTGATAATGATGCAAAATGAAAATGTTTACTGATTGTAATTGTACGGTATGTTATTTACTTTTTTGTTGCTGTGACAGGATACCATATCCAAAATAACTTATCGAAGAGCTTTTGGGGGTGTAACAGTTGGTCATGGTGAGAAGCATAGCAGTATTCAGTAAGGTATGGCACTGGAACAGTTGGTGTGGGTTCACATCTTGAGTCATAAAAAGAAGGCAGAGAGAAAGAGAAACTCAGGATGGCGTGATTCTTTTGAAACCTTAAAACCTGGTCCACTGGCACATCTCCAGAAAGGCCACAATTCCTAATCCTGCCCAACAGTTCCAACAGTCATTCTCATTCAAACCATCATGGTATTCTTCAAAGAAGAAAATAAACATTTTCTTCACTCACAAAGTACTTCCTGTGCCTGGTATATTGGCACAAGGCTATCTCACTCTCTATTTCAATGTTTCAAATACACAATGATCTTTCATTGACTCACTGACGTTTTATTTTGACTTTAAAATTGGTGGAGATCCACAGGAAGTTTGCAAAATCAAAGCTGTGTAGTCCTGCATACCCATTGTAAAAATTTAGGATTGAGTTTAGGATTCACTAGAATAAACCATTAAACCCAGAAAACTGGCATTGCTGCAATCCACAGGGCTTAATCATATGCAGGTTGTTTTCCTATCTTTTTAATGTGGCATTTTAAAAGGCATCTTTAAAATTTATCACTGAGGGAAGTCATGGCACGAACTCAAGGTGGGAACCTTGTAGGAATTACTCATTGGTTTCATGATTACCTAGCTTTCTTATACAGCCCAGGACAACCTATCTAAGAATGATTATGCCCACATACATTAATATGGGTCTTCCTGCATCAATTAATAATCATGATAAGCTCCCAAAGTGAATCTAAAATTACCAACAATCTAATCTGACCTAGGCAGTTGAACACTAAAAGTTTTCCTCTCAGATGATTCTAGACTACTTAAGGTTGACAGCTAATATTAACTAGAACACCTAACTGTATCATCTTGTTACACTCTGTGTTTGACTAGAAAGATTTGGATATGCTACAATGATACATAATAATTGATACACCATGATATTTAATTGTTGATGCAAATAATGATACATTAACTATTTAAAAGCCAATGTTTTCTAAAAAAAAATAATGTGGATACATTTATTTTTCTCCACTACTCTTACAAGACTTCTTTAAAAGTTATGAGAAAAAATTGATTTCATGTGCATATGTGTATGGGTGGCATATGGACATGTGTATCTATCCAATATATGATATGTGAGTATACATCTATGCATAGAAGTCAATGTATGGTGTCACCCTCTATTATTCTTCATGCTATTTTTATAGACAAGTCTGTCACTAACCCAGGAATTCAAGTTTCAGCTATAGTAGTTGCTCAGGAAACCTAAAGGATTCGGCTTTCTCCTTGATCTGATTTTCAGACCAGCTTTTACATAGGTGTTGAGGATCCAAACACAAGTCTTCACTCTGACACTGCAAGGATTATAACCACTTCCCCAATGCCCAAGCCCCAGAAATATTTTAAAAGAAACAAAATAGTTGCAGAACTGAAGGATAAATGCATCACTTCAATTATACTGAGGCTGCTTTAAGACAGTAAAAGTAGATAAATAGGTAAAGAAGAAACAATATAAGATAAAACATTGGAAGCAGACGAGCAGCAGACAGACTGGACAAGGATTGGTAGATTTAAAGCAAGAGTTAAATGAAAAACAATCCATAGTGAAAGTTATAGAGAGCAACCAGAAAACTTAGAAAAAAATTGTGGGAAGGCTAAAGCAAGAATGTTTTAAAGAATCAGAATAAAAGCCCAAATAGCTATTATAAAATGTGACTATAAAATACTGGGGATGGATCATAGTTGCCTTACTTTGGTCTTTATTGGTTTTAAGCTAATACCTGAGAGGAACAAATTAAAAGATTAAGGATTTATTTCTGTTCACTTTTCAGAAGGTTCAATACATGATTGCCATGTACTTAAACATAGCATCATGGCCATGGAACACATGGCCTGAGACTGCTGTCCACATCATTTGGACATAAAACAGAGAACAAATCAGAAATGGCATGGGATACTGTACCTGCAAAATCCCATCTCCAGTCACTTCCTGATTTCACAACTTCACAAAACAGAACTACTATGTGACCAAACAGTCAAGTCATAAGTTTATGGGAGAGCATTATTTATTCAATCCATAATGCTTCACAAGTATTCTTAATCAAATGCAGTTCTAGATTATCATTTTATACATATATCCTTACTTAATTCTATAAGGCCAAGTCAAGTATGTAAGGAAGAACAATAAGGTCAAGTATCATTCTTAGTGAGGCCTGTGTGATTCATTAAATATGCCCTATAGGCATACATTCAGTGCATTATTAGATACTTTAGTGGCAGAACTTGAAGCTTTACTTCCTTACAATCTTCTGGGAGGAAAAAACATATTAAATATAATTTTTTCTCTTTAGCATTATTGAACATAAAAACTGATAATTAGAATTGTATATAACTAGAATTGTATATAATTTGAAATGTATCTGTATATATGATGCAATTTAGTGATTTGATGTATATATAATGTGAAATAATAATAAATATAATTCACATATAATCACCTTCCATAGTGTTTGGGGGTGTGTGTGTGTGTGTGTGTGTGTGTGTGTGTGTGTGTGTTAAGAGCACTAAGTCTGCTCTCCTAGGAAATTTTAAGCAAGCATACTATGGTACTATGGCATTATTCACTTTGGTCATGATCCTATATGACTGATCCCTAGAGCAGACTCATCTTGCATAGGCGAATCACTTGGTCTTTTAACCAACCTCCCCACATTTCTACCTCTTTTAGCAGACATGAGAGCTGCAGTTCAGATTGGCATTTTCTTATGGGACCAGTTATCCTCGCAGAGGACATTCACAGAAGAGCAACTCCCCTTTCCTCCAGTCTATGAACAACTCAGTGACAAAATTTAGAGAAGATTATGATGATTCTTGCAAAATTGTTTGAAGCCCATGCTAAATCTAGCTGATACAGATTTTTGAGACTCTGGGACTTACTTTATTTAGTTGGGCTGAGCTAGATTGGGCCTCAGATGTTGACACAGAAGAAAGAAGTGCTTTCATGTGAATCTGCTCAAAGCTCATGTCAGTCCAATAACAGCTGGACTTAGGATTGGTTTCCAGTTGTGGAGGGTGGCAAAGAGAAGCAGATCTGGAGAAAATGTAACCAAAGGTCAAGCTGACATTTATGCTTCACTGGTGGGGAGAGAGCAATTCTCCAAGCAAGCAATCACATAGTAGTCTGAACAACATAGTGTTAGTTGGCAAAAAGCATGACTTCAAAATGACTCATTCCTGCTTCACACTGCTAAGGCACTGAGAACATTAAAGCAGAACATTAGAAAATGTTCTTGGGTAACTGGGATTTCACTGAAGATTAAACATTACTCAGTGAATTCAAGAACCCAATCTCTTATAATAGCTGCAAAGGACCAGAGATAAAACATCTAAGATCAGGTACAGACAGTGCTGAACAAGAAAAGTCCTAAATTTATACAGTTTATTAACAACCCCCTTAAAAGTCTATTTCAAAGAAGAGGGCAAAGTGATATTAAAGGAAGACAGTGGGATATGACAAGACAAGATATGTGTTAGTGGTAAACCTTGCATCCTTTCACTGTTGACTCATTGGCCTCCTAAAATCATTCAGAGGTGACAGGCACTAAACTAAAAGAAGGCAATGACCACCATTCTCCATGTAGATCAGTGGTTCTCAACCTTCCTAATGCTGCGAGCCCTTAACATAGTTCCTTATATTGTGGTGGCTCCCAAACATAAAATTATTTTTTGCTACTTCATATCTGTAATTTTACTACTGTTACGAATCACAGTGTAAATATCTAATTTGCAGAATATTTAAATGCAACTCCAGTGAAAGCATCCTTCAGCTCCAAAAGGGGTTTCAATTCACAGATTTAGTAGATAATTCAAGAGATCTGGTCACAATGCACTTTAGACAAAAATCTATTTCACCAATCTGTGTTTTGATGCACAACCTTCTTGGTACCTATATTTTCTATCATAAGGCTGTATTTGGAAAATATATGGGTCATGATCTGCTTAAAATGAAAGTTCCAGCATAGTGCAATTGCTAATTTTTTTTCTCATTAAATCATCTTTTATCAAAAGATCACTAGCTTTAACTACTAAGATATACTTCTCTGGTCAAATCAAAACGTACACTCCAGAAAAATCTTTAAATATAGTGTTTGTGGCTGTGGTGGTTATTGTTAATTGTCAAAAACGACAATATTTAAAACCACATGAGAAATGGGCCTCTGGGCATGCCTGTTAGAGATTTTCTTGATTACACTAATTGAGGTGGAAAGATCTAGCCACTATCAGTGGCATCATTTCTGACAGGATCCTGAACTGTATACACAGAGAAAGAAAGCTGAGAAGCCACCGGATTTCATTGTCCTCTATTTTCTGGTAGTAGATGTGATGAGACCAATTGCTTCAAGCCCCTGGTACACTGATGCCCTTGCCATGATACAAAGTACCTTTCAACTGTGAGCCAGAAGGAACACTTTTGTAAGATGCTTTTGTCGAGAGTATTTTATTACAACAGGGAAAGTAAGATGATGACCTTCTACTTTCACCTCAAGCGAAGTCTAAAACTTTATTTCATACTTTTTTAAAGTTTATTTTTGAAAGCGAATTTTCGTTCCAACTTTCCTTGCTCCAAGTCCTCCTACATATCCCTCCTCAATCTCCTTCAAATTCATGGTCTCTTCATTTCTTTATCAACTGTTATTTTACCCATATATACAAGATTCCTTGCATATATTCATGGCTGGCCACTTGTCACTGCACAACCAACAAGTGCTAAGATACAACTGAAGTAGGGTGCTTTGTAATAGCTAGAAAACATCCCAGATATAATCACGTTCTCCCTGTCCCCCAACACATGCTTCCTGGAGAGTGCATGGCCTTTCCTTTTAAATCTTTTTAAAAGTCCTCTATTCATGTTTACTTAGGCTCTTTTCCCATCAAAGGTCTAATTGCCTTTCTCTTCCAGCACCATTGGTAAATTATTAGCACTTTTACTAACCATATTACAACTTAAAATAACATAATAATTGAAAAATTAATCATATTTTTCTAATGATTAATATTTGGTATACTGGAAAATATATATGCAGTTATTCTTTTTCTTCCTTGGTATCTTGCTTTGGGTACTATAACATAAACAGTAAATATCACCTGGTTTAATCATCACTCAATTCTCATGGTCATGAGGGCTTAGAAGTTCAAGACTAAAGTGCTAGCATAGCTGGCCCCTCTTGAGGGCTGGCTTCAATATCCCCTCACATATGTAAGCTGACAAAGACAGGAAACAAACTCTGAGTATATGTATGAGGAGAATAATGGAACATGTTAACTTCAAAAGCATATAAGCATTCAACCCATTTCCTTTGAAGATAAATTAACAAAATATGAATTTTGCAGACAGTATAAGAAAGTTGCACTCTTGTAAAAAAAATCAATTTCATAAGACAAAAGGGATGTCAAGAAAAGGCAAATTATATAATGAAATATACTGGGGAGGGCACTGATCAGAGTTCTTATCACTGTTGCACATACAAGAGAAAGCCAGTTTATGAAAGAAATTATTTGGTATCACAGGTTTCAGTTCATATTGGCAAGGGTGATAAGGCAGAGCAGATCAGCTCAGGTAATGGAGACAAGGAAACAGACATGTAACAAACACACACACACACACACACACACACACACACACACACACACTAGCTATCTGCTTTCTTTCTCTCTGGAGTCTACCCATGTCCTCAGTCTCTAGAAACATGCAGCTCACACTCAGGGAGTTCTCTTCAGATGTTAGTTCCTTCTGTAGCTGCCCTCATGATGCAGCCTCAGGGGTGTTTTAGGAACTACAGATGGGTTTCCAAATTCAGTCACTATTGTGGTCAAGATTAGCTATCATAGCCCATTGTCAACTGGACATACAGACACATTTTTAAAAGTGTTTAAATTGCTTCAGATTTCCAGAAGAACAGACATTCCATGAATTTCAAAAATTGTTTATGTACAGAAGAGTGCATTAAGAATACAATAACAATCCTATGATCAACAGCTGTTATACTACTAAAGTTCTCATGCATACATCAGCTGAATTCCAAAAGATCCTTGTTGCCAAACTCTTAGAGACTTTGCTCTTTGGGTTATTCTCCACATACATAGAGAAGCTGAATCTTAAGACTATGCAAAAATAATCTTACATAGAGAGTTCCATGTGATTTCTAAGATTTTCAACTTTTTCTCCACAGTATTTTTCTTTATACAGACTGACACACGTGCATCTATGGTGTGGATCTGCTAAAACTGATTTAGATCTGTTTGTTCTGGTAGACAATTCCATATATAATCTTAAAATGTCAATAAATAGCATGGATGGGCTGGGAAAATAGCCCTTGCCACAAAAGCATGAGGACTGAAACCTCCAGAAACATGTAAAGCTCAACACCATAGCATACATGTGTAATCCTAATGCATCTATGCAAAAGTGGGAAGAAGAAACACTGGCTTCTTAGGGGCCAGATGAGGAGGATACACAGCAGGAAGCCTGTCTTAAACAAATGGAAAGAATGAACATTTAACATTTCCCTCTGACTTTCACAGTTGAGCTGTATTCCAAGGATGCTTGCCCAGTCACATAAATGTATACATGTATGCATACATGCACAAAGAGTACACACACACACACACACACACACACCACAAAAAGATAAAAGAAATGTCATTCCTATTAAGAAAGATTACATTGGGGTTCTAAAGGGTTTTTACTGTTGTTGTTTAGATATCTTATTTACATTACAAATGTTATCCCCTTTTCTGGTCTCCCCTCCAGAAATCCCCTATCTCATCCCCCCTCCCGCTGATTCTGAGAGGTGCTCCCCACCCATCCACCCATTTCCTCATCCCTTCCTTGGCATTACCCTACACTGGGGCATCAAGCCTTCACAGGACCAAGGACCTCTCCTCCCATTGATGACAGACAAGGCCATGCTCTGCGACATATACTGCTGGAGCCATGGGTACTCCATGTGTATTCTTTGGTTGGAGGTTTAATCCTTGGAAGCTTTGGGGGTGGGGGAGTCTGGTTGGTTGATATTGTTGTTCTTCCTATGGGGTTGCAAACCCCTTCAGCTCCCTCAGTCCATTCTCTGACAACTCAAATGAGGACCCTATACTCAGTCCAATGTTTGGCTGTGATTATCCCCCTCTGTATTTGTCAGGTCCTGGCAGAGCCTATCTGGAGACAGCTATATCAGACTCCCATCAGCAAGCACTTCTTGGCATCTGCAATAGTGTCTGCGTTTGGTGTCTGTATATGGGATGGGTCCCCAGGTAGGGCAGTCTCTGGATGGCCTTTCCTTCAGTCTTTGTTCCACACTTTCTCTCCATATTTTCTCCCATGAGTATTTTGTTCCCCCTTATGAGAAAGAATGAAGCATCCACGACTCTTTTGTCTTCCTTCTTCTTGAGCTTCATATGGTCTGTGAATTACATTTTGGGCATTCCAAGCATTTGGGCTAATACCCACTTATCAGTGAGTGCTTACCTTGTGTATCCTTTGTGTCTGGGTTACCTCACTCAAGATGATATTTTCTAATATCCTCCATTTGCCTGCAAATGTTATAAAGTCATAGTTTTAAATAGCTGAGTAGTACACCACTGTGTAAATATACCATATTTTCTGTATCCATTCCTCTGGTGAAGGGCATCTGGGTTGTTTCCAGCTTCTGGCTATTATAAATATGGCTGCTATGAACATAGCAGAACATGTGTCCTTGTTGTATGATGGAGCATCATTGGGGTGTGTGCTCAGGAATGATATAGCTGGGTCCTCAGGTAGAAGTATGTCCAATTTTTTGAGGAACCACCAGAATGATTTCCAGAGTGGTTGTACCAGCTTGCAATCCCACCAACAATGGAGGAGTGTTCCTCTTTCTCCACATCCTTGCCAGCATCTGATGTCACCTGAGTTTTTGATCTTAGCCATTCTGGCTGGTGTGAGGTGGAATCTCAGGGTTGTTTTAATTTGCATTTCCCTGATGACTGAGGATGTTGAACATTTCTTTAGGTGCTTCTCTGCCATTCGAGATTCCTCAGTTGAGAATGCTTTGTTTAGCACTCTTTGTTTGGTACTCTTGAGTCTAACTTCTTTAGTTCATTGTATATGTTTGATATTAGCCCTCTACTGGATGAAGGATTGGTAAAGATCTTTTTCCAATCTGTTGGTTGCCGTTTTGTTCTATTGATAGTGTCCTTCACCTCACAGAAACTTTGCAGTTTTATGAGACCCCATTTTTGATTGTTGATCTTAGAGCATAAGCCATTAGTGTTCTGTTGAGGAAATTTTACCCTGTGCCCATGTGTTCGAGTCTCTTCCCCACTTTCTCTTCTATTAGTTTCAGTGTATCTGGTTTTCTGTTGAGATTCTTGATCCACTTGGACTTGAGCTTTGTACAAGGAGATAAGTATGGATGGATTTGCATTCTTCTACATGCTGGCCACCAGTTGAAACAGCAGCATTTGTTCAAAATTCTATCTACTTTCCACTGGATGGTTTTAACACCTTTGTCAAATATCATATGACCATAGTTGTGTTGGTTCATTTCTGGGTTTTCAGTTCTACTCCATTGATCTACCTGCCAGTCTCTGTACCAATACCATGTGGTTTTTATTACTATTCCTCTGTAACACATGTCAGGGATGGTGATTCCCCCAGAAGATCTCTTATTGTTGAGAATAGTTTTTGCTATTCTGGGTTTTTGGTTATTCCAAATGAACTTGAAAAATGCTCTTTCTAACTCTGTGAAGAATTGAGTGGGAATTTTGATGGGGATTCCACTGTATTTGTAGATTGCTTTTGGAAAGATGGCCACTTTTACTATATTAATCCTGCCAATCCATGAGCATGGGAGATCTGTCTATCTTCTGAGATCCTCGATTTCTTTCTTTGGGGACTTGAGATTCTTGTGATAAAGATCTTTCACTTGCTTGGTTAGAGTCACACCAAGGTATTTTATATTATTTGTGACTATTGTGATTGGTATTGTTTCCCTAATTTCTTTCTCAGCCTGTTTATCCTTTGAGTAGAGGAAGACTACCGATTTGTTTGAGTTAATATTATATCCAGCCAGGTTGCTGAAGATGTTTATCAGGTTTAGGAGTTCTCTGGTGGAATTTTTGGAGTCACTTAAGTATACTATTATATCATCTGAAAATAGTGATATTTTGACTTCTTCCTTTCTTGTTTGTATCCCTTTGACCTCCTTTTGTTGTCTAATTGCTCTGGCTAGGACTTCGAGTACTATATTAAATAGATAGGGAGAGAGTGGGCAGCCTTGTCTAGTCCCTGATTTTAGTGGTATTGCTTCAAGTTTCTCTCCATTTAGTTTGATGATGGCCACTGGTTTGCTGTATGTTGCTTTTACTATCTTTAGGTATGGGCTTTGAATTCCTGATCTTTCCAAGACTTTTACCATGACTGGGTTTTGAATTTTGTCAAATGTTTTCTCAGCATCTAATGAGATGATTATGCGTTTTTTTTTTCCTTTGAGGTTGCTTATATAGTGGATTACATTGATGGAGTTCCATATATTGAACCATCCCTGCATTCCTGGGATGAAGCCTATTTGGTCATGATGAATGATCGTTTTGATATGTTCTTGGATTCTGTTTGCAAGAATTTTATTGAGTATTTTTGCATTAATGTTCATAAGGGAAATTGGTCTAAAGTTCTCTTTCTTTGTTGGGTCTTTGAGTGGTTTAGGTAAAAGCATAATTGTGGCTTCATTGAACAAATTGGGTAGTGTTCCTTCTGTTTCCATTGTGTGAAATTGTTTGAATAATACCAGTATTAGGTCTTCTTTGAAAGTCTTATAGAAATCTGCACTAAAATCATCTGATCCTGGTCTTTTTTTTCTTTTTTTTTTTTTTTTTTTGGTTGGGAGACTTTTAATGACTGCTTCTATGTCTTTAGGGGTCATGTGACTGTTTAGATGGTTTATCTGACTCTGATTTAACCTTTTTATTTGGTTTTTTTCTTGAAAACCATGAATTTCATCTAGATTTTCTAGGGTTTTTGTTGTTGCTGTTGTTGTTTGGTTTTTGGTTTTTTTTGTTTGTTTGTTTGTTTTTGAGTATAGTCTTTTGTGGTAGGATCTCATGAGTTTTTGAATTTCCTTAGTTTCTGTTGTTATGTCTCCCATTTCAATTCTAATTTTGTTAATTCGCATACCGACTCTGTGCCCTCTGGTTAGTCTGACTTAGGGTTTATCTATCTTGTTGATTTTCTCAAAGAACTAGCTGCTGGTTTTGTTGATTCTTTGTATAGTTCTTTTTATTTATACTTGGTTGATTTGAGACATGAGTTTGATTATTTCCTGGCATCTATTCCACTTGGATGGATTTGCTTCTTTTTGTTCTAGAGCTTTTGTCCTGTTAAGCTGCTAGTGTATACTCTCTCCAGTTTCTTTTTGGAGAAACTCATAGCTTTGAGTTTACCTCTTAGCACTGCATTCATTTTGTCCCATAAATTTGAGTATGTTGTGCCTTCATTTTCATTCAATAATAAATAGGCTTTAATTTCTTTATTTCTTCCTTGACCAAGTTATCATTGAGTAGAGTGCTGTTCAGCTTCCATGTGTATGTGGGCTTTCTGTTGTTTTTGTTGTTATTAAAAACAAGCTTTAGTCTGTGGTGATCTGATAGAATAGATGAGATTATTTCAATCTGCTTGTATCTATTGACGCATGTTTTATGACCAATTATAATGTCAATTTTGGAGAAGGTACCATGAAGTGCTGAGAAGAAGGTATATTACTTTGTTTTAGGATGAAACGTTCTATAGCTATCTTTTAAACCCATTTGGTTCCTAACTTCTGTTAGTTTCACTGTGTCTCTGTTTAGTTTCTGTTTTCATGATCTGTCCATTGAGGAGAATGGAGTGTTGAAGACTCCCACTATTATTGTATGAGTTGCAATGTATGCTTTGAACTTTAGTAAAGTTTCTTTTAAATGTGATTACCCTTTCATTTGGAGCTTAGATTTTTTCCTTTGATGAGTATGAAGTGTCCTTCCTTCTTTTTGATAACTTTTGAATGAAAGTCAATTTTTAAAATTTTATTTATTTATTTATTTATTTTGATATTAGCATGGTTATTCCACCTTGTTTCTTTGGACCATTTGCTTGGAAATTTTTTTCTAGCCTTTTACTCTGAGGTAGTGTTTGTCTTTGTGTCTGAGGTGCATTTCCTGTGTGCAGCAAAATTCTGGGTCCTGTTTAGGGATCTATTCTGTTAGTCTATGTTTTTATTGGGTAATTGTGTCCATTGATGTTAAGAGATATTAAGGAAACGTGATTGTTGCTTCCTGTTATTTTTGTTGTTAGAGGTGGAATTATGTTTGTGTGGCTATCTTCTTTGGGGTTTGTTGGGAGAAGATTACTTTCTTGCTTTTTCTAAAGTGTGGTTTACCACCTTGTTTTAGAGTTTTCCATCTATTATCCTTTTTAAGGCTGGATTTGTAGAAAGATATTGTATAAATTTGTTTTAGTCGTGGAATATATTGGTTTCTCCATCTATGATAATAGAGATTTGTGCTGGGTATAGTAGCCTGGGACTGGCATTTGTTTTCTCTTTGAATCTCTATGACATCTGCCCAGGATCTTCTGGCTTTTAGAGTCTCAGGTGAGAAATCTCGTGTAATTCTGATAGGTCTGACATTATATGTTACTTGACCCTTTTCCTTTTTTGCTTTTAATATTCTTTTCTCTTATGGTCGAGTTTATTTGGAGTTCTGTAGGCTTCTTGTACATTCATGAGCACCTATTTCTTTAGGGTAAGGAAGTTTTCTATAATTTTGTTGAAGATATTTACTGGCCCTTTAATTTGGGAATCTTTTCTCTCTTCTATACCTATTATCCTTAGGTTTGGTCTTCTCATTGTGTCCTGGATTTTCTGGATGTTTTAATTCAGGAGTTTTTTGCATTTTGTTTTGTCTTTGACTGTTGTGTCAATGTTTTCTATAGTAGCTCCTTTACCTGAGATTCTCTCTTCTATCTCTTGAATTCTGTTGGTGATGCTTACATCTATGACTCCTGATCTCTTTCTCCAGGTTTGTCTTCCTTTGTGATTTCTTTATTGTTTCTGTTCCAAGTTTTAGATCCTGAATAGTTTTGTTCAATTCCTTCACCTGTTTGTGTTTTCCTGTTATTCTTTAAGGGATTTTTGTCTTTACTCTTTAAGGGCCTCTACCTGTTTACCTGTGTTCTCCGGTATTTCTTTAAGGGAGTTATATATGTCCTTCTTAAAGTCCTTTATCATCATCATGACATATGATTTTAAACTCGAATCTTGCTTTTCCAGTGTGTTGGGGTATCCTGAACTTGTTGTAATGGCAGAACTAGGTTCTGATGATGCCAAGTAGCCTTGGTTTCTGTTGCTTAAGTTCTTGCGCTTGCCTCTGGCCATGTTGTTATCTCTGGTGTTAGTTGGTCTTGCTGTCTTTGACTGGAGCTGTCCCTCCTGTGAGCTTATGAGTCTGTAATGTTAGGTGTGTCATCACTCTTGGGAGACAAATTCTTTCCAGGAGAGATGTGGGTGTGGAGAGCTGTGCCACATGGTTAGCTCTGGGGCATGGATGGAGACCAGAAGGATCCTGTCTCCAGCTGTTCTGCAGTTCCTGTGCCCTGTAGTCTCCTGGCTGGTTCCTCTTTGGCCAGTTATTGGAGCAAACAGTGGTGGTCTCACTTGTGAACTTACAAGTGACAGCACTCCTGGGAGACCAGCTCTCTCAGGGTGGAATCTGGGTACAGAGAGCTGTACCACAGCCTTAGCTCCAGGGTGTAAATGGAGACCAGAAGCGGGTTCTAAAGTTTTAATATTAAGTTTTCTATTTATGTGTGAGCCTATTAATCCAAAAGAGTACATAGAAAAAACTGTTAAAACATGCAAATGGTTATTTTTGACTTAGCAATATTTGATCATAATTTAGAAAAAAAGAATATTTTAATTTTTTAATGTTTCCAGTTGAAATCGTATTGTATCATTTTTCTCTCTCTTCTCTCCTTCTAGCTCACCACTTTTCCCCCGCCCCCAGCTATACTTCCTAAAACCCTACATATGTCCTCTCACAGTCAATTTGATAGCCTCTTTTCTTGACTATTATTGTTACACATAAATACACAACTGTATATGAATTCTACTATGCCAACGATTTTGCTATAATTTTAATCTTCTTTATGGAGCTATTAATAAGAGATTGTTTCACAGAACAATTTTTGATATTTTCACAAATATATTCCTCTGAAAATCCACAGTGTATCAATATGGTGGGCAGAATTTATCTAGAGCCTAAGAAAGTGCAATGTGCAGCTTTTTCTGCAAATTTTTTTCCTCAGGAGATATTTAATCTAAACAACTCATTTCTCTTTCAATGCTAGGTTTTAATTCTCTTTCTCAATTAGTTCTCAAACCCATTATTTCTCTCTACACCTCTAGTTTACTCCATCAGACGGGCTCTGCGTACAAAGACTCTGGGAAGCCCTTGTTTCTCCTCTATACAAAGGAATGGGAGAGTATCTGCTGAGAGAACCTGTTCAGGGGGATTAGTATATAAAAAGGTATGGCACATGAGTTTGTAAAAATGTAAATAATAAGCAATAGAGAAGTCTACTTATCCCTGTCTAAAAACTGTCAAGTGGCCTGTGACAAAGAATAAAGTAAGGACAGGAGGAAAATAAATAAGAAATAATGTGTACAATGTGCCCTGCCATTTTGCACGCTATGTCCTGACCAGGACAGTGTGGACTTCTGTCATCTCTATGATAGGCTGTGACACAAGGCTCTAAACTCCGGCTGGAGAAATGGCTCAGCAGTTGAGAGCATGTATTATCTTTGCAGAGGGGCTGATTTTGGTTCCCTGAATTCATCTTGGGAGACTCTCTCAACTGCCTGTAAGTCCAGCTCCAGGGGACACTATGCCCCTTCTGGCTTCAATGAGTACTTGCACTCATGTGCATATACACTTACATGCACTGATACAGAATGATGCGTTCATAAACATAATTTTTAAAATTCTTTAAAATATCCCACTTCCTGAGTGTAAGTATAATAAAACCCTGATAAAATAAATGGCACATTAGATTTTCATTATCCTTTTTACCTTTTGTTAATTACACTCACTGTGCTTCTTTCTTCTCTTTCCTCTCTCCAAACCCTCCTAATATCCCTCCCCTCCCCAAATTCCCTCAAATGCACGGCCCATGTTTTGTTAATTATTATTGCATACATATATGTATGTTTACATACATAGTCTTAAATGTAATCTACCCTGTCCATATGCTGTTACTTGTATGTATGTTTTCAGGACTATTTGGCACCAGACAACTACTCATAATATATTCTTTAAATTAAAAGAATATCCTATTTTGCTCCATCAAATCAGATTCCTTCAGCTTCTCTTCCTTGCCCGTCTTAGAATAATACTTCCCATGAGATTTCTTACACTCATTGTGTCCATGGTGCAATATATGAATGCTTATTCAATTAACTTATAGACTATTTAGTTTCCTCCCATGCCTCCTACTTAACTACCCTTCCACCACCCCATGTTCAGAGGACCTCTTCTTCTTTAACCACTGTTGTTAAATAGACATATAAACAAATATTTACCTTTGTCAAATCATCATGCAACCATTATGTTTTATTAAAAGATTTAGCTCATTTTTAGGAGACTTCATCAACACTTTCCAGAATTTCCACCTGTGCAGCACGAGCAATATTTGTAATTCCCATCAACAAAATGTTTTTATTGTGTTTCAAAATGTTTCAAGAACACAAGAATGGAAGCTATAAACAGGAACAACATATACTAGCAAAAGCAGGTGTGTCTTCGTAAGATGCTATTTGTTGCCATTATTCTGTCTTTGACTTATTTTTTAATTTCTTTAGTAGCTATATTATTGTCATTGCAAAAAGTCCTATTTTAAATGGTGCTACTAATGGTTACTGGACTAAATCCAACTTCCTTTCTCCAACCAAAGACTGCTTAGCATATGCTGAATATAATATTAGAATGATATTTGGCATTTTATATATGTCTGGTGACTTCAAAATCAAGCTTTCTAAAAGATGTGCACTTTTTTTTCCTCTAAGATATATTTGGACTTTTGCTGATCCTGCTTCCCTAGGTCTAGTTGTGACTTTCCTTTGGGCTGTGAACCTGGTCATTAGCCACCAGGATGATAACTTTGACGTGCCCAAAATCAGCAAAAATAACCTTAAGATGAGCAGCTACAGCTGTCTTCATTTTATTAATTAACTCATCAAATTATGCTAATATTATTTTTAAATAGAAACTAACTTTTCAAGCAAAGCATATCGCATAATGATTTGTTAAATGATGTTTTCTTCTTTCATTATATACCACAACTGTTTGAAATCTATGATTTAAAAGTACTTTATTCTAAATGGTACAGTCTAGGAAGGCAGAAAGAGAAAAGATAAGATTTCATCATTGCCACTTGGATACATCACTTTTTCCACTCAAATCTCTCTCTCTCTCTCTCTCTCTCTCTCTCTCTCTCTCTCTCTCT
>JADRCH010000176.1:4071366-4087837 GCA_019843965.1 Rhynchomys soricoides
AAAAAAAAAAAAAAAAAAAAAAAAAAAAAAAAAAAAAAAAAACATCATTGTTCATATGATGGACATTTCTCTTATATTTAAATTTGAAGATTGGAGGTTACTTTAAGCTATCTGATATCTCTTAAAATCAATTCAGGAGTCAACAATAACAACAGAAAACAACCCTTGGGAAAGGTGTTGATGTTCAGACTCAGAAAACCTGGGCTCAACACTACAAATCAGCTGAGAAAATGTAGCTAAGTGTCTTAAACTCACTGCAGTGAATGAACTCGATTGACTAAGGCATAGATTGGGATTTCTCAAGATCTGGTTTCTTATTCTTTGCCCCAAATTTCTTTCCTTACTCAGAAAATCTTCCCAAAGCAGAAAATAATGAAGACATTCCTTTGCCCCAATTCCCTTCTGTCTAAAGAGTCTTCTGGCCAAATGGCATCGCTTGAAGTCTTCTATCTTAGCCATCCAAATCTTAGCTTGCCTTCCCGAGCTCATCTACTTCAATTCACTTCTTATTGCAGCCACATCGGAATGAATTCACTATATATTTCCAACTCCCTCTAGTTCTGTGCTGTCCAAAGTATTTTTTGGATATCCCCTTTCCTAAAAGTCCTTTCTTGTCCTTGTCCTTTTAGAAAAGTTTTGCACAATCTTCTAAGCCAACACTATCTTCACAGACACCACTTTTTCAGCTATGGCTGCAGTGCCCACTTCATCAAAGAACAAAATACTAAACTGCTCCAAGGTAAATCATCTTACTCTTTTTTTTAATGACTTTCCAATTGAAAGAGTATTTTATTTTATATCCATTGTGAAATTACATAGCTGTTTAACTACGTGGAAGAACCCCCCAAAAATGTAATTATTTAATATGCAACATGAATCCCAAGGTGGGGAAAAAAAGAGACCATTCAGGTTCCCAACCTCAATCAACTAGAGCTTCTCAGATTGAGGAATTACTGAATTTCTCAATTCTCATGTTTCATGATTCTCAAACTTCTCAAAAAGGAAACAGTCCACACTGATAACTAAAAAACGTTACCTGAAAACTCAGATCATCCACACTGATTTTAGCCAAGATAGCACCTGCTAGGTGCATAATAACAGTTTAAATTGGTGTGAAGACCTAGAGTGGTATTCAAGAAAGTATGTAATTTCACAAGTACTTGATATGTAGCAGGGGGCCATCTGGATCTAGTTCTGTTTGGCTCCTGAGCACATTCTGCATGCACCCTTACTTAAACTCTCTCAGTTGACCTTGTCCTATGACTACATGTGGACCTGTGCTATTTTTCATGTATCTTTATAAAGTATGTATGAAATCTTAACTCTACCCAGGTCATTCAAAACAGTGTGCTTCAGGGAAAAAAGTGGGAGGGTGATATAGTGACATATTATACAGTTGGAGGGAAACAGGCCCCCTTCAGAACAATGACATCCATTAATTAAATGGCACTAAAATAAATATCCCATTTAATGTTCCAGTAAGTCCCATTAGGCTTACTGGAACACTTTTATTTTTGTTTCAACATATTAGAATATTATTTGTATTCATCAAAGTAAAAGTCACATTATAACAGAACTGCCTTAGACTCTTGCTGAGTTACTAAAGTGGTTTAGATTTCTTAATGTCCATGATTGACTTAGTTGGTGGGGCTTACTGTCTTGGTAGTGGTGGTAGTCTTAACTCTGGTAGCATATAACGTGTATTTGAATATATTGCAAGGCTCATTAATATTTTTCCCTAAATAGTAGATGCAAACTTAACTAGAGACTTAATTTTAAAAGTCAGATTCTGTTACTTCAGTCACAGTTATCTACTGATCAACCATAATCCCAGTTGTGTCACAATGAAAACCTTTTAGAAATCTTAGGATAGAGACACAGATACAAGGAGCAATCAATTTGGACTGAAGATAATTTGAAGTTAAAGCTCGGTATCTCGAGTGCTGGTTCGAACGAGATTTCCCCATAGCTACTCCCAGAGGCTCAGATACCTGAATATTTTATTTCAGTTGGTCATTTGATCATGTTTAGGAGGGGTGTGGTTTTTTAGGCGAGGTGTGTCACTGGGGAGTTAGACTTTGTTCAGAGTTTAAAGACTCATAATTTTATTTTCTCTCCTTGAACTTGTGGTTCAAGTTATGAGTTCTCAACTTTCTGCTCAAGTCACCTTGCCTCCACTCTATCATCACTCTACCATTAACCTCCTGGGACTATAAACCCATATAAATTCTTCCTCCCATATGGTCCTCAGTCATGGTGTTTTACATCAGCAATAGAGCAGAAACTCATACAGGGTGTCAAACACATTCTCAAGAAGACATCTTTTTTGAAAGACTTCTGTTCTTTTAATACAGTTGTGAATCAGGATATTTTAGGCCTGCTTACAGAGTCTACATTTTGGAGAAAATAGGAGGGTAAGAAACTTATAGAGAATGGAGAGAAGGAAGCCCCACATGTACAGTAGAAACCTGTGCAGGGAACAGAGATCATTCCCCTCTCTAGCCACAAGCACAGTTTTAATATGACTGCAATTCCTGCTGGGTTCACACCAAGCGCTTAAAACACTTAAAGTTCGGACAACAATCACAGGAATGAGAACTTCCCTCAAATCCCTATGCTGTTTGTTTTCCAGCAATGACTTATGAAGTTATTAAAGGGGTTCCCATCCAACACACGTTGGATGTAGTATGAGCATCCCATAGTTCCCATAACTCAATGCATACTCCAGCTTCCATACAAATAAAAATGAGACCCATGCTAAAGAGAAATAAGAATTGGGTGAAGTGATCATTCTATGTTATGTGGCAGTTGGGGATAAACAATTTTCTTTGCAAGTTGAAGAACACTTTAAGGATTGCTAGAAATAGTGCAGAATGCATGATAGGCAAATTGGAGTGCATGTACTATGCATGTCCTCTCTCAGTTCTTATTGGCTGTCTCTGGAGAGTAATGAGAAGATAAGACAGTGGCATACTCACCAAGAGCAAATTAGAACTCTTACTTTAGGAAAAACCTGTGTGGAGAAGATCAGATCAGTTTATCTAACTCTGCACAAAGGCAGGCCACAAAATTGAATTAAATTTGGTAAAGGTGTCCTGCACCAAGAGGAGGCACTCATTGTTAAAGGTAAGTGGTCATCCATTTAACTGCCTGCAGACACCAGAAAAGATCAAATGAGATACAGATTATTTTGCTTTATTTACAATTTAAAGAAAGTGCAGCATTTTTCATTAGGGAGCATTAAGTTATAATTTGTTATTTTAAAATGTAGATATTCTGATTGATAAAATGTTAACCTGAGTTTGTCGAGAATGTGTATTAAGGCTATAGGGAAGAGATACCGATAGTATTATTTTAGTGAACTTACAAATATTCCAGCTCAAAAACCAGTTCTACAAATTATGGAAGTAGAATACAGTAGAAAGAAAGAGAGCAGTAGGACACTCTAAAAGTTAAAACAAACAAACAAACAAAAAAAACGTACCAAGAGCAGGATTATGCATGCATAATAATTTATTTTCCAACTTATAATTCCTAACAAGTTAAATAGTATTCCCAAGGAAGTTGTACCACCATTGCATAAATTGCATATCCCAGGCCCCATTTACTAACAAAGAGATAAAAAGCAATAACTCTAATTATGTCTAAAGATATGTTTCAAAGCAAATATTTCTATACCTTAAAGAGCAGGGGAGTCATTGATGAATTTTAGTTAGCATGATTCAATCTCAAATTCACTAGCTTAATAGAGTCAGTAAACAAAATTTTGTTAATTTGCTAACATAACACAAAATAAAAATGAAACATTAACAACATCAACAACAAATAATCCTAAATACTAGTACATCAAAACCAAAAAATGTAAAGTTATATGTTACAGGTATCAAAACAAAAATCTCCATTTAACCTTTATACTCATGTATAACTATAGGCCTTTCTATGACCACCTCAATTCCCAAATAATGACACAGAGACTGTATTTATTTATAAGCCTTGGCCTTTTAACTAGGCATTGTTTCTCACTTGCTTGTAACTCAGTTACCCCATTTATACTAATCTAAGTCATGCCACATGGCTGGTTAGTTATGTCTCCTTCCTTCCTGGCCTGCTGCTTCTTCTTTGTTTGGCTGGCAAAACCTCCCAAGCCTGACTCTCTCCCAGGATTCTTATCTCTTCCCAGAAGTCCCACCTTCTACTCCCTGCATTTGCTACAGGCCATCAGCTTTTTAATGAACCAATCAGAAGGTGAGAGAGGGAGGGTTTACAAAAAAGAATGTGTCCATGTGAATAACAAAACCAAAGTTCAGTCTGCAGTCAACTCTGTGGGCACAGAAATCAGCAAATAAATAACTAGATGACAATCTTTACACAGTGCACAAAAACATCCTTCAGCACTTATGAGTCCACATAAAGCAGGCTCCTGCAAGAAATCACAGACCTTCCCTATTAGAATACTCACATCCTGTGTTCTCTTTGTTTGTTTGATCCTTATTTAATTATTTCCTTTACAACTTGTACTAAAATCTATAACCTTTTGGTTTTCAGATTTTATTATTCCATAAGATATCCAATATTCTAACATACAAGGCAAGCAGCATACAGGAGACAAAGAAATAATAGCAGTGGTGTTCCCTTACCTGAAGACCTTCAATTGCAAGTCGCAGCATGCTCGGTGTAAGCTTAGAAGCTTGCTTGAAGGTAAAGTTACTCCAGTCTATAATCAAAACAAATCCATTTACTTGAAGCTCTGGATCTTCAATCATGGCTTCTAAAGAAAGTAAGATGGCACGCAAAATATCCACCAGTGTGTACCTACCAACAACAGAGAAATATTGAGTTAAATCTTACAGCCACTTTTCACATCCACTTGGATAAAAATTATTGAGGCTTTATATTTGGGTGGAATTTGGGAGAGTTGTTATTGCTTTTTTTGGTTGATTTGACAAATTTTTAGCAAACTAAAGATTTTCTTTAAAAGACATACAGATTTCTTAGGGAATGATTTTTTTAAATTGGTTTTTAAGAAGAGATCGACTTAAAAGGCCCATGAGAACCAAGTTGAAATTAGCAGGTAGGAGTTCTAGCAGTGACTCAGCAGTTAAGAAGTTTACTAGTATGTACTTCACTTGCAGAAGAGCCAAGTTCAATTCCAAACACCCATGTCCAGTGCTCAAAACCTTCTGTAACTTTATTTCTAATGGAATTCAATGATACTGGCCTATAAGCTGCACAGATGTAACACACTGCCTGCCACTAAAAAGTATATATACAATTTAAAATAACAAAAATAAAATTTAAGAAATCAAGCATATCTTCTACTCAAATAAATAACAATGCTTATGAAAACTCTACAGCTAATTTTTCTCTAGACCATTACATAGTTTTCAAAAAACTCATTTAAACTATCTCCTAAAGTAAGCATCACACTTTCCATTAAGGATTCCCCAGGATGTGTACACTTTGTTTGGCCACATAGTTGGCATTCCATGTGTCAGAAACATACATCTGAGCATTCATTCAACTGAGAATCAAACACAATCTGTAAATGTATAAATGATGAACATGTATGGACACTTTTTATTATCCAATAAGTGTAATAATTTACATACATTTTATATGTCATCAGAGATGACAATCATCAAGAGATACTTAGAGACACTAAGCTATACAATGAGAGGCTTAGAAATTATACACATATACAAGTGTACATGTATACAAGTAGATTTCCATCTTAGAGAAAAGACCTAAGCATCTTCAGATTTTGTTGTCCATGTGGAGTGCTTAAACCAATGCTCAAATGACACTGACTAATGTCTTAGCAAAGTGTTAAATGCTGGGACCTTCAGGACAGCTCTTAAGGTTGCAGGAAAGAACTCTAAAAACATGAGTTCAAAAATACATAATTTCTCAACTATGCAAAAATATAGGAATGCAATATGAATTGTTTAAGGAGGTTCACAGACCTAAAGGAACAGAAGGCAACTACACTATGACCCAGCCTGTCAGAAAGATACAAGAAGCCTGTCTGAAAGATACAAAGACAGGCAAATACAAATGCAGGCAGATTCCTGAGTTCAAGGTCAGCCTGGGACACAGTGAACCAAGGCCCAGGTATGGTAGGAATGGTAATTTCAGGACAGGGTCCCACCCAACTAGCTTATTGTCTGTGCTTAACAGAGGCAGGTAGATCTCTGAATTCTTTTGCAATGTTAAAAGAAAATGTGTTCTTACTGTTTCCTAATAGTTAAGGGGCTGGGATTGCAGGATGCTGATTCATAAGATGATGAAAAGGAAACCTGAAGTAAATAACTAGATTGACATGTAAAATAAACTGTGCTTATGAACTGCAAGAGATGAGCTATCCAGAGAATGTTTTAGAATAGCAAGAGAGAACTGTTTGAAAACTATCTTGAGCAGAACATAGAGAGAGAGCTGTCTAGAGATCTCCAGAGAAAGGAGATCAGAGTGAAAGAAAGCAGAAGAGAGAGAAAGCAGCCTGGAAAGCTGTCGCTTGGAGCATAGCACGAGCTTGGAGCCGTGGTTTGGCTTTGAGTTATTTGTTTTCACCACTCCCTGATACTTCCTCTCTCCAAATCCCTCTTCAAGTCAAGGCTGGTCCTTGGCAACATTCTACAACAAAGTAAAGGTGACATATGAAAAACTCATACAAAGAACATGCTAAATGGAGGGAAAGTTGAAGCAGTCATTAAAATAGGAGCAAGATGGGGTTTTGTTCACACTGTTGCCATTCCTATTCAATAGAGTGTGCAAAGTCTTAGCTCAAGCAATAAGATAACAAGGAAACAAATAAGAAGCTAAGTCAAAGTCTCCTTGTTTGCCCATTATTTGGTTCTAAATATTAAAAAAGTAATAAGTAGATCAGAAAACATCTAGAAGCTACTAAACTTTCAGCAAAGTAGCAGGATACAGAATTAAAAAGTAAACTGCTTTCATTCTTAACACAAAAACAAAACAAACAACAGACTGTCTTTCATTAGAAACAAATGGGCATCTAAGAAATAGTAAAAGAAACAGACCAGAATAAGACAAAACAGAAGAGCCAAAGTAAAAGAGCACAAGAAACATTTATAGATGCAAAGGACACACACATTTGAACACACAGGAATCCCAGAATAACACAGAACCTCTAGCCATAATAGATATGCAAAGGACCTGTAAGCTTTTGGTTTAGAGATGGGAACCTTGTTTTCATTTTTTTCAGTACTAGGATCATATCTGGTACAGACTCCTGCAACTTCTGTGCATGCTGCCTCAGTCTCTGGGAGTTCATATGTACATCATTCAAGCTGTGTTTAAAAGGCTTTGTTTCCTTGGTGTCTCCATCCCTTTAGCTCTGGATAAAAGGAGAGGAGGGGAAGGAATGGAGGGGAATAGAAAGAGGAGAAACCATAATCATAATACATTGTATGAAAGAAAAAAAAGCTATTTTTCAATGAAAGGGAAATTTCTTGAATAAAACTAACCAAGAAAAAGTTAAATTTACAAACACAAAAGTCCAGTATATCCATGTAATCCTAAACAAAAAAAATAAAAATAAAAATAAATTTCTGAAAGTGTTACTGTACCCAATCTTGAGAGTCATACCTAAAATAAAATAGTAATAAAAGTAGTATAAGATACTCATACAAAAATATTCGTTTATATAAAAAATAGAAAACCCATATTTAATTTCATCCAATTAAAGCCTCTGTTTTGTTTTGTTTACAAAGAAGCCAAAAATACCCAAGAAAAGCAGCTTCAACAAATTGTGTTGGAGAAATTAGACGCCTACATGTGTAAGCATTAACTAGACCTTTATCTCTCACCTTTCACAAAAGATAACTCCAAATCTTTTGGAGTGCAGTAAGAGGAACAGTCAGTTGAGTGAAAGTGCAGCTTACAGAATGGGGAGAAATCTTTCCCACCAATACATTGGACAGAGAATTAATACTAAAACACACACACACACACACACAGAGAGAGAGAGAGAGAGAGAGGGAGAAACAAAGCATCAAGAAGACAAACAACTATCTCAAAAACAGGCTATAAATATGAGGAAAGAGATCTGAAAACATGAAATACAAATAGCTAATAACCATTTTGAAAGTGTTAAACATCCATAGCCATCAAGAAAATACAAATTAAAATTACTTTGGGTTTTTATATCTCCCATTACTGAATGATTTTCATCAAGATACCAAATGACAACTAAGGCTGGAGAAGATGTATGAAAAGAACTCTTACATACCATTGGTGGGAGTATAAAGTGTGTCTCCACTAGGGAAATAAACGTGGAAATTTTTTCCAAAGTCTAGAAATATAACTACATATATCACAGCTATTCCATAACTGCTCATATGCCTAAAAAATTCTACTGCAAAGATACCTGCTCAACCATGTCCATTTTTCCACCATTCACAAAAACTAGGAAATGGAATTATCCTAGATTACCATGAACTAATGAATAGGCAAAGAAAATCTGCACGAAGAAGTTTTATTTTGGTGTAAAGAAAAATGAAGTCATAACATTTGCAGAGAAATTGACATAACTGTAAAACTGAGTGAACTAACCTAGAACCAGAAAGATAAACACTGTATTTCACTCTCACATATAAATTCTAGCTTCAAATCTTTAATTTTGTATATTCAACTTGAAGTACCCCCAGAAACCAGGAAACTAGAAAGAAGCCATCTGTGGAGGTAGGAACACTGAGGGGAAGAGAGTAGAACATAGGTAATACACGATATAGGAGAATCCAGGGATAGAAACGTTGAAGCAAGAAGGGAAGTATCACATAAGAGAGAGCAGGGAGTGAGAGGAGAGATGACCACATCAAAAGATGTATGAAATGGTCATATGGAATCCTCTTATCTTGTAAATCAATTCAAAAGTATACTTTTAAATGAATTTGAAGGGTCGTGTTCTGCATGGCTGGACGATGCTGCTCCTATAAGCTTTAGGTTATTATTAAATAAAATCCTCAGAGTTGAAATCCTCTCAATGAGCTGTTGGTCAGGGAAACCCCATGGGACAACAAAATTATGACAGTTGCTACCATTCCTTTTGTTGGCCCAACAGAATTCTATAAGAGCCTAATTAGATTGGCAGTGAGTTAGAAGCTTCTTTCCTGGTAGCTAGCTTTCATAGTACCAGAAAAAGCCATGCATGGAACCAGAAGAGAAAAGGCATCAACAGTCTTACATACAATGCCAGCCTACATAGGGAATATAGGTGTTTTTGTGCACTGATGACATACATAATTATTATGGAGATAGTCAACCACTCTCTGATTTGCTTTAAGTCTTCACTAGGGAAAATCCATTCCTGTTACATAAACCCAGCCAAAAAACATTAGCTAGGGAAATGAAGGGTCATAGGTTCTGGGGATCTACTTAATTCTTTCACTTAGCTAAACTGACAGTATCAAACTACCTTCCTATTGCTAGTCCAAGGCATGAGGGAGAAACAGTTCATTCCAGCCAATAGTTGTGAATACAGAGGCTGCTCAGGGTGCTGGGGGTAAGTTTAAGTGCTCTTCCTTAAACAAGACATTTCTACTATCTACAGTATAACCATCTACACTGTGGCTAGGGGGGAGGGGGGGTCTAATCTTAGTAACTGGTAAGATGGGTAATGGAGACAAGAGCACTTGACACTGAGCCTGACACTTGAATTTGACCCCTAGGACCCTGTTGATGGAAGGAGAGAACTGGCTCCCAAAGGTTGTGAAGGAAAAGAAAGAACTTAAGAACTAGAAGATACTGCATTGCTATCTTCAGGGAAAAACACAGCAAATCACGGCAGCTACTTCCTAATGGGTCTGTCTACAGTCAGGGATGGATAGGGAAGAGCTAAGCTATCCTGAGGTCTCATTATTGAACTGTCCCCTGATAAATTCTGGGAGGAATGGAGTTTTCTTCAGTTGTATGTCCACTGGTGAACCTGCTAGGATCCAATGGATAGTTCCAAACCAATAATGTATGGAGGAGGGGTGTTAGGGACAGGAGGGAAATCAGAGAAGGTAGGAAGTAAGAATAAAGAGAATGCATTATATACACATTCATAATCAGCAAAAAAAAAAAAACGTTTTAAAAAAGAATCATCTTATGATAGACTATCTGCTTTTATAAAAAGTAAGCATCAAAAGATTATATTCAACTATCTGGAACATATCCAGGGTACTTACTACAGGCCTCGGTGTAAGAAGGCAAAAAATATTTCTGAAATATGTAAGATAATAACACTATTCAAACTTTGTATTACACTTATTTATTTGTGTGAAATCAGAGTGGATACTGGTATGAACATGCTACAGGTCAACCTTGGGAGCCAGTTCTCTCCTCCAATCTACAGGACCCTAGCTGTCAAATTCAAATGTCAGGCTGGGTGTCAAGCGCCCTTATCCCATTACTCATCTTACCAGATCCTAAGATTAGAAAACTTTTTGAAGAGTTGAAGAGTTCTATAGTTTATGTGCCTTGACTCTGTGGAGTGTGCATGTCTATCTTTGGGACCACTTATGGCTTCATTGTAAACATGATACTCTGACAGTATTGTGAATTGAAGCACACAGAGACAGGCAAGTTAGATAAGAAATAATATATTTTAGATTAAAATTGGCCACCATTTCAAAAAAAAATTAATTTCTGAAATTCACAATAAAACCATGTTAAAGACAAAAATTTAAATTCACAAAAACCTAATTTCGATATCATCTCATGGGGATGATTTATTCTTGCATTACCAATAAGAGTTTCAAATGTTATGGGTATGAAAATATTACAAAATGTAATTTGAATCTGAAATATGTTTGAAAGGAGTGATGAGTTTGTGTGTAGTAAAAATCAATCATGGCACCAATAACGACAAAACAAGAGACAATTTGTTTCAAAAAACATGCTTCCTCCTTCCAAACAGTGTCAAATTCAAGAAATGTATACACATCATTATTTCAAAAGGAAGGACATCACAGTTTAAATAAAAAAGAGCCACTGGCTTGCAGGGTTTCTAAGAGTAAAGTTAACCTTTTAAAAGATGTCCACTATCTTGCTCCAAAAGGGAACTAAATGGTCTTATATAAATAAATCATTTAAAAATTTAAGGCTGAGAAAAGAAACCTTGAAAAGTTCTAAGCTAACTGCATTCAGAGGGCAAGCCAACGTCACGCTTGACTCCCCTGGTCCTTCCTTGTCAAATATGTCATAGTCTTGTAAAGCTTTTAGTGAGGCTTAGCCTATAAAGAAAACAAGAGGAATATTTACATGAGACTGCCCTGCTCTGCAATATTACATGGAACTAATTCTCCTTCTACTTTCTCAGAAATTGTTCTGTTTTTTTCTTCCACTCCTTCCTCTCATCTCCCCAATGAAGAAACAGAATTTGGTATCTCACTTTGATGCAGTATCTCATAGGATTCCAAAGTCGTGTGTTTGTGCCCTAGGCCAATATACTGAGAAATGCCTTTTTGGTGGACTCAGCCAGTGTCCAACTTACACACAGTCTCATCTTCCCAGCTACTCTGTAAAACATCAGCACTTCAGTATCTTAACTGAATTATTTCATATTGATGGAACTCATTCCAATGCCACCCAACCCAACTGTCCCTCTGGGATTGCCTGCATTAAACACTTAATAAATAATAACTCAGTCGTTCCATTTCTTTTAGATACTATGTTTGTTCACCAAAACTCACCTATTCCTTTCTCTATATTCATGTATCTTTGGTATCTGATAACTCCTTTCCACTAGAGTTCTATCTCCATTGTCTAATAAAATGGTAGTCGGCCTCATTCTCTTTATCTCTTCTCTTTCTCTTCTGGACATCTTCCCCATTCTTTTTGTGTGATTGATCATCTTTACACCTGCATAGAAAACTAATCATCCATGGCTTTTCCAAAATTGCAGCACTGCCTTAAACATCACACATCTTACATTATAGGCCCACACACAATAAAAGCTCACCCTAGACATTGAGACATTGTCACATGGCTGTCCCCCAAACAGTAGTTTATTTCTCGCTCTTTCTTCTCTTCAGTCTGTTGAGGATGACACTGCTTTCCATTTTTCCTAAGTTCTACTCTTCTCTTGTCCACCATGCGCTGCCATGTGAGATTGCTTCTATGAGTTTGAGACTTTGACCCCTTTCCCACTATGAATCTATATCTCCCAGGCTATTCTTGTTTGGCTTGTGCCATTTCAGACATCTAACATTAGCTTTAAAACTGTTTTTCAATGGGATGCTACTTTCTGTCCTCAGTACAAAATAAACATGCCCTGACCACTTGGGTCTCTAATATCATATGCAAAAATCAAATTATTTCCCAAGGGTACAAAGTACATTGTTCATTTCTGCACACAGAAGAAAACAAGTTGCCATCATTTGGTGTAAATATTTGGGTGATATCATTCAGTTCAGGCTTCTTCTCCCTCCAAGGGAAAAAATGAAGACATCTAGATAGTAAACAAGAGTTACATGGCGGTGCTTAGTAGAGAAGAAAATGGAAGCCTTGCATTTTTTTTTAATAAAAGACGTTAATTTCAGGAAGTGAATTCCAAAAGTTCTTTTCAAAAGCATTCAAGATGACTAGGCAAGCGCTCCTACCTCCAGCCAAGCAAATTTTGGTTACTTTCTGGTCCATGTTTCCCACCTAGAGTCTTATAGCATCCCTTGCTTCAGAGCAAAGATCAGCTGAAATAGCAAATTGTTCTGTCTATCACCTCCCAGCCTTTTCAGTATCACAAAGGCAATACTAGGTAACACCCCAGTACCATATTGAACAGCACAACAGCCAAGAGTTGTCTATAAATGAACAACCATTATTAAACCCTTCATTAAACTTAGTCCAACATCTCAGTTGTCATTAAACCACATTTTTCTAATGTTATAAACATTTCCTGTTGGAGGTTGAAACAGACACAGAATTGGCTTTATTTATGCTATAGTGTATCATTAGTGCTAAAGCTGATAAACCTATCTAGGGGTTTTATAGCACCATATTGCAATATTTAATCATCATCATCATCATCATCATCATCATCATCATCTATCTATCTATCTACATAAGAGCTAAACTTTTAAAGCAATTTCAAATATGTACTTTTAATCTTGGCATAATAATGGAGTCTCATCCAGGTTTGACTCTACTATTTTTCAAAGGACAATATGTATCTAAAAGAATTTCAGGTTTTCCCAAAATCTTCATGGGAAAAAAAGAGCAGAGCCTAGATTAAAATCCAGTGTCTTTCTGCCACCACATAGAACAAAGCTTCTTTCCATTTCCTTTAGTGTCATATACCTAGGACAATTTAATGGAGTTGATTTGTATTTTTGTGTCAGAATATAGGAGATTCAGAGGTCAACACAAACATGGCACCTTCCTTTGGTGCCAGGCATGCTCCAACCTAGCCAGAGTAAGGGATTTTGTAAAGGAAAACCAAGAGCACATTCAAAGAGACAGGATAGAAGTGTCTCTGTCTACAAGCCTCGGAAGAAATAAAGGTTCTGAAGTTTTCATCTGTCTGGCTTCTGTCCATGAACATAGATTAGCTACCCCAGCCATCTTGCTGGAGGATGGAGGAAAAGCAAGAAGAGAAGCACTAGGAATGAGACGGTCACAGATAGTTTTACTCTATGGAGAAAAAAGGCAAAAAGCATGCATCTGCTGCAATAGAAACTAAAACAGATTCATGCTGGATAAATACAAACACATCAAGAAGCCAGTGTTTAGCGACCAGCTACTCTAAGCAAATGGCACTCGGTGCACTCTTTGCTTTCAGAACATTGTTTTCACTTTAGTCTTTGTTCCCTTCCCTACACACACACACCTCTTTTCTCTATAGTCTGAAGTTTACGTGAGATTTTTCTTTAATCACAGGTGGGTTATTTTTTTAACTATTAAGGTTGATTTATGTTGGCCACTACCTACACATGAAAAGTGACTGATTTACTTACTAGTCAGAGAAAACCAGGGTACATGTCCTTAACATAGTGTATGCAAGATGCAGAGTTGTTTGGATGGATGGATGGATGGATGGATGGATGGATGGATGGACGGGTGGAATGGAACAGATCACTAAATTTTGTTACATAAATGGGTGATGTTTTTCCCTACACAAATGAGTATCTCACAGCTGCTCCTTTGCCCCAAAATTCCAACAGTAGTATATAGCACCTTCATTAAACATTTGGGCCCCAGCTGGAGTTTGGTCCCCTGGATTTTCTCATTTTTTCCCCAGAAAAAGTGATATGCCCCTTAACTTTACAAAGCAAATCTATGTAATTATATTTGTCCCTAATACTTACACATTTTAGATAAAAATCAAGTAGCTGACAGAAATTATTTTTAAATAAAATTGAATAAAATATTAATAACTCAGTTTGTTGGTTACAATCACAAGTTCATAACACATAGGAATAGATTTTCCTCATGATGTTAAGCCAGCTTGTTATAACAATGAAATTATGTACTTACTCTAGGTGAAGTTAAAGGAGCCTAGCCTTTTCTTTTTCTCAAATGGAAGTAATGCATTTGTTCACTAAGCATAATCTGCCTACGTACTATGAGTTGATGCTCCTTTAAGTAATTCATTTGAGTCATCCCATAGTAAGTTATTTATTTTACTACTCTTCAACCTTGCTTAAAGCTGTATATTTGAAACAAGGGAACATCCTGGACAAGACCTTGTCAGCTAGCAAGGGTTGTTTCTCTTGCTTTTTGCTACTATTTCAGGATTAGTTCACTAGTTGCTACATAATTGGCCCAGTTTTAAGATTGTCCTAAATTTTTATTCTTGATTCTGTCGCCTTATCTCTTTACCATTTCCCAAGACAGCTTTTTAAGTCATTTTCAGTTTACCATTGTCTGTACCAGAAGTAAAGTTTAGCATCAGTTGTGTTTCCAGAATGTTGTTCAGACAACTTCCTTACAGTTATAGGATCTCTTCTGGAACAGAAATGGAATGCAATGCCCATCTGGATTGTTAGCTTCAACCTAATGACCCCCCCCCCCCACACACACACCTTCATAACACACAGAGCAGTTCCTTCAGGGTTGTGAAGGTGAAGGTGCCTGGTCTGCACTGCACATGGCAACAACTCCTTAATAGAAACAAACAAATTCCAATAAGATGAGAAAGGAAGTCTTTGAAAATCAGAGCAAACAATTAAAACTTTTCAAAAAAGAAGTATCACTATCAGATACTATCAGAGTGTCTCCCTACTTCTCTGCCCTTGAGTATATTAATCTTTATCTAGTCATTTTTGTTTTACTTAGTATTTTAGTGTACTTTAAAGAAGACTAAATCATTATATCTGGCACTAAATCAAGTCAGTATGCTCTGGGGCTTTTTTTTTTTTTTCGTAGGTGACTGTTTTAGTACTTTGCATTTGTTTTGAATGTTGACCTCATTGTTGGAAGAAATAGGAGCATCATGTGGCTTTGAGGAGAAATCACAAATAGCTGTCCTCTTATGTGTCTTCTTATCTAAGAAAAGGCTACACAGTACCAGCAAATATGCAAGATTAATGGCAAATTCCTGGGCAATTTGGCAGATTACAGCCATATCTGAGTAGTCTGCTTTCTACGACTTTTGTAACATTGCTACTGTACATCACCATGACAACTTTGGATTACCACTGTCATAGGCTTGCTTTGATTATAGTTACATTTAATCTTTTTCCAATAACTCAGCTAGGTTCTAGATAAACTGTTTGGAATATAAAGAACAACTTCATAAGCCTGTTAGAATCAACAAATGTATTAGAAGTAAACTAACTGACAATATACAAGCCAACTCAGAATATGACATCTTATATTTCACATGACAAAATTTCACTCATGAGTATTTTCAGTAATAATTACTTGTCCATCTGTGGAGGAATGTTCTCTCTCCCCCCCATCATGTATGTATATATGATATATGTGTCTGTGTGTATATGTATGTCTGTATATGAATGTATATGAGGTGTACACTGTACAGACACATGTAGAAGTCAGTTTACAACCTTTTGTGTCAGTCCTAATCTTCCATCTTGTTTGAAATGGGGTTTTTGTAGTTGTATCTCTGTGAACAACAAGCTTCCAAGGATTCGCCTGTATCATATTCTTAAAAATAAGAGCCCTGGGAGTACAGAGGCACAGGCTTTGTGTCTAGCCTTTACATTGAGCCTAGAATTCAAAGTCAAGTTACTATGCTTTTGTGGCTAGTGCTTTCACACACTGAGCTATCTCCACAGGTTTGATATATGGATCTCCTTCTCAGATATTAGCTCTTATGATCTGAGGTCTATACTGCTTACCCCTGTCATCCCAAGCTTTCCTTCTACAAGAAGCTATCTCTTCCACAGACCATTATCCTCCGACTCTTGACAAAATCAGGTGAACAAATTGAATTTCTCTACTGCGTCCTAAACAGGGCACTATCATTGCAGGAGCAAATTAAGCATGTGACATCTGGGGTACTGGAGGGCCA